>JAODUK010085714.1:0-27001 GCA_027564635.1 Typhlichthys eigenmanni
GGAGGGGAGAGAGAGAGAGGGAGAGAGAGAGAGAGAGAGAGAGAGAGAGAGAGAGAGAGAGAGAGAGAGAGGGAGAGAGTGAGTGAGTGAGATAGCATGCCTGCGTGCGTGCCCGTGGCTGCGTGTGTGTGTGTGTGTGTGTGTGTGTCCCTGTGTGTGTAGGCTATGTGTAAATGAGTGCGCGTTGGGTTGTCATAGAGAGTGAGTCATCCAGCAGAACTAGCCCCTCCTCATCCATAACCCCCTCCCCCGCCCCGCCCCGCCCCGCCCCGACACACACACGCACGCACGCCCACACACACACACACACACACACACACACACAATCCAGTCTAATAACATCTGACTTTTGTACCATGCACAGGCACCGACGGAACCGCATTGCCCGTCTACTCAAGGTAGGTTGCAGCACAGAAGAGGAAGTTAAAGGTGTTATTGCTGACACAATGCTAGCACACACATTTCATACTGTTTACTGTGTCTGTACAGTGCCCGTGGTGCGTGCGTGTCTCCTCTGCCCTGTTGACCCGACATGCCTCGTTAATGCATTGTTACATGACACCTCTCCCTGCCGCATCCTAGAGCAGGCAGGGGCGCGCCGGGCTGTCGGGACAGGTTAGAATATTACTGGGAGCTCGGAGAGGCGTGTTTTTATGCCTACATAATAACCGCGTGAATCTTAAAAAAAAGTGCACCTCTTCCGCCTTATAGTTATTCTGCCCTAAACCACGGGGTTGATTCTACTTCTGAAGGATCACGCTTTCAGCCAGCCGCAGGTCTTATCTCATTTTTTCTAAATATATTAAAATGCAGAGGAGGAAATTGTTTGCATACATATATATATAACAAATGTTGGAGAGAAAGAAACAGACACTGGAAGAGCAGACAGCTAACAACGAGAATATCAGATCCATTTCCATTTATGGCCAGCAGGATAAGATGCCAATGCTTGCACGTGCATGCACACACACCATTTTACGAAATTGTGTTAAATACGGTGTTGGGCAAGTTACTCAGGAATAGTAATAAGTTACTAATAGTATTTACTTATTACTCCTTCAAAAAGTAATATTACTTTACTTATTACTGGGTATTAAAAGTAATTACATTACTAGTTACATTTTTGTATTACTTTCACAATCAATACCCTGTCTCACTCTCAACCCTGTGTAGCCAGCTCATTTTAGAATTGAATCCACTTTATTGGAACAATAATGAACCTTAGGAGTCAACAATCAGCCAAAGTGAAAACATTGCAGCCTCTCAAACCAGATGATTGGACAGGTTTTTTCAATTAGCCTACCCTAAGTTTGCTAGGACCAGAAATCTCGTTCTTGTAACACAGTAATGCAGCATTACATGTATTAGTAATTGTAATATTATTACTGTTTTGGAAATAGTCAGTTACACCACTAGTTACTAAAAAAAGTTATAATATTACAGAAACTAGTTTCTGCCCAATATTGGTTAAGTATATTTTTAATGGGTTTAATCCATTCGACGAGACCGGTCCCTGGGAGGGTCTGCACGGTGCAAATAGGGTATATACCAGCAGAAAGCATGTAGTGTTTGCAGGGTAACTGAAAAGAGGCGGACCTACTGTCAGGAAATGGATGTCGTGACAGATGACGGAGAATTATGTCAGTGGCTAGCAGCAAAGGAAGTGCTCTAATTCACATCCTTTTAGGCTTACATGCTACCGTTACCTAGGAGATCACAGGAAGTAGGCCATATATTTCAGCCCTTCCATCACTTGCCCCTCGCTGGGGAATATGCATGCACGTGCACGTGCACGCGCGCATGCACACACACGCACCCACACACCTAGGGATGTGTGGCTGGTTCTTTGGTCATTGATGGAGGGGATGTCTGCTTTATTGTATGTGAAGTGATTACTGTTTTCATTATGACCAATGTGTATGTATTCTTCCATGAACTGTATGCTGCACAAACACGCAATTATTTCAATGCAAACACAATACAATAGCTATAGTAATACTTAATATCACAGCGATGAAAATATATAACGTTGTGAATTAATGAATGCTAAATAAATTAAGCACAATTAATGTAAAAGAATGAGTGACATTCAAAGTGACGACGTACTGTACATTCATATAATAACACAGCACAGACAGACTTGGGCACAAATCAAAAAGACACACACACAAGTTTAGATCCGTAAACAATAACAGCCACATTTATTGTAATTACAGGCAAGTTCCCTTTACACTATGCTGTTTTTTTCTTGTTTTGTTTTTAAATAAACATCATGTTTAATCCTTTATGCCATACACACATACAACTTTAGAATCCACACACTTGATAAAGGGGCAATTGTTAAATACACTTGATCCAGACAAAAAGTAGGATGGCTTGTATCTCTCGTCAAATACGGCCCATCACCAGCTTTTACTCAGTAGTGTTACTGGACTAAAAGGTGCACACATTCTATTCAACATTAGACAGCTTCATATAATATAGTAGCACAGAATAGAAATTAAGTGGCAATTTAAACAGTGATGCATTTTCACATTCAAACGTTCAACATCGAACACGGCAGACCTATTCAAAGGCACAGGACTCTCAACGTCAACAAGAACGTTCCATATTTTTAAAAAGGAATATTTACATACACTTTGCTTTAAAATGGAATCCAGTGAAAGTTAATTGCAATGTATGTTAATATCAAATGACACATCCATGAGTTCAGTGGCATCGAACAGAAACAGGAAGTCAGGGAACACTTCCTTTAGTACGTGGGCATTGTACGGGTATAATATACACAGTTCACATAGCAAAGACAAAGTAATTCAGTTGTTTAGAAGGTCTTATTTACTTTACGCTGGCAGATGTATACTGAGCATCTGGGGTCACTTCAAAATAACTTTGCTAATAGCCGACTTCAATCTGCAGCTACCAGTTTTGGATTAATGCGGCTAATTTCGCCTGCGGTTGACAGGCTTTTTCCTGTCTTGTCGGCAAACTGCCATCTGTATTGAGGAGACACCCTCTATATGCCTGCAGGTGTAGCATGAGCGAGTCCAGGAGTGATGAACATCTATAAAACTAGGATCACCCCCTTCCCGTTTCACTGTCAGGATGTGTGTCTAACTCAGGGAAATGGGGGAATATACTGTTTGACCGCAGGATTTATCAGCAGTCTTTAAACAGCCGTGTTTGCTCTTTAGCAGGGAGAGCTGTTAAGGAGTTCTGCTGTGTCATGACAGGCCATGCTGTCCAGTGAGTTGTTTTTGCAAGTTCACTAATAATTGTATTCAGTTGTTGTTGGGGGTTTGCTGTACAATAACACGTATTTACATATAACTGTCTTCTGCTACAGAGCCACAGGTTCAAATACATGCAGATACTGTACAAAGTTCTTCCCCCCACTTCAACTTTCATGGCAGAAACCGATAAAATATCAGTGGCAACTTAAAAAACAACACCAAAAAAAAACAAAAAACATAAAAATACAATGATAAACTAAGAAAGTAACTATGATATTTCTATCAAACGACGTGACTTGTGACAAAACCAAACTTAGCAGCAAACCGAGAGCTTAGTGACACATTAAAAACCCATGCCAGCCACCTGGGTTAGAAACCATTTGTTAGTGGGATAGTTACAGTATGTAGGAAGCCTTCAGTGCAAATACATCCATCTAAGTCCTCATCAGGAAGCAATAGGCTGAATATGTAGTGGCTGGCTTTACGATTCAACTTCGATCACAATGTCCACTGTACATCCACTGGTGCGTGCAGAACGAATTAGCGACCAACCTACGACCAGTATGGTTGTCGACGTTATGCAGCATTCCCAAAAACTAAACAAATTACATTAAAATGAAACAATTCTCTCTGTGCAATAGTTCAAGCAAAGATATTGGAATACCAACAAGATGAAGCGTTCTAATGCAATTCAATGAGAGCAAAAATGGAACGCTTCCGGTCTCTTTAATTGGGCATGTCACCAACGGCATTTTGCTGTGCAGGCTGACGTAAGCAGCGTCCAGACAGCTACATCTACCATGCATGGCCTGAAACAAAGTAAACCACAAAAGTGTTTGCTGCAGAAATACAGTGTGTGGCCTCAGATTGATCGTAGGTACTTGGGAATTCATGTAATAAAACTCTAAATACTCAAAAAACGCCCCCAGAGATAAATAATGGGCAATAGTGTGGTGAAATCAGTGGAACCCCCATTGACTTGCATGCACCGCTGGGCCGTTCTGGTCTGCATTAACAATTAAAAGTCCCCCCCCCCCCCCCCTCCACACCTTTCGAAAAATCTAACGTGGAAGTGCCGTCCATAGCACCATCTCCGTTAAATTCAATTATCTGGTTCAGGTATGATGTTCCCTGAAACGGTGCCAAGTACCTGCCGCGGCAGGTTGCGCTGCAGTACAGCGGGGCGACAAGTGATCAAGAACTCGCTGGTTTGAACCCCGCTAACTCCTCACAAAGTGTTGAGGTGTCCTTGAGCAAGACACCCAACCCTAACTGCTCCCTCGGTAGTCAGGTGTCTCCTTGCATGGCTGACATCACTATCGGTGTATGGATGTGTGTGTGAATGGGTGAATGTGAGGCAAACAATGTAAAGCGCTTTGGATAAAAGCGCTATATAAATGCAGTCCATTTACCATTTAACCATTTACATCCTGAGGCGGTTCCAAAAGAAACGACAAGAAACATTACCATACAAATACACACAGGTATTTTTACACATACTACGGGCAGGACTGCAGGGTGGGGCAGAGAACACCTCTTACTCACCACTATAGGCTCAGAATTGTTTTACCTAATCCTCCTGTGGGGTTTAAATGAGTGAGAGCGCCCCCTCCTGGACGTGTGGTCACAAACACGTTCGCCAATCAGAGTCCCGTCGGTGGCAACAGTGATGGCGGTCAAGTCCCTAGAAGTGTGTATCGTACACGCGATCCGACGAGTTGTCCTGCGCGTCGTCGTCCTCCGACTGCAGCTGGGCCTTGTGGTTGAGCTTCTCACCAGTCGACGAGGCCGAGAGGCTGCCCTGAGGGAGACCCTCACCGCTGACGCTGCCACTACCGCCGCCGGGCCTGGCCTTGCCGCTATCCTGCACGAACTCCTGGATCTCCACGGGCAGCCGGCGGAACTTGTCCTGGTACTCCTGGTCCAGCTCCATCTGCAGCTATGGGACGGGAGGAGCACACAGGTGGGTGGCCAGAAACAAACACTTAAAGGTATAGTCCTTTTGGTCCTTGAAAAGTCTAAAAAGTCTTAATTTAAGGTTTGAATATGTCTTAAAACGTCAAAAGATTTTCCATAATGTCTCATGTATTGCATTTCGAGCAGTCTCAACAAATCCTGAAATTAATTGGTTTGTTAATACGAGAGCCTACACAAAACCACAAAACGCTTATCACGTAAAGTTTGTTTATCATTGCCGTAGCCACCACACAAACTCACTTACATGAACTCTGAACTTAGCTTTACAGGCTTCACTACACGCATGTTCGCGCCACGTTTTCTTTTACAAATAATGTTGATCTTTTGGGGGGAGGGGCGGGATGTGTGTCTCCAACTGCCAAATTTGTCCTTTCAGAGTTCTCCCATAGAGCTCCATTCAAAACGTGTGTAACTCCTCTACTGTATCTGGTCTCTGAGCTAGCTAGCTTGCTATGAGGAGATGTTTGCTGAATTTTAATAAAGCGTATTAGCTTACAATCACTGACCGCACCTTTATCCTAAGCTGACATCTGTCATCTTTTAGTATTGCCTTGTGTTATCTTGTAAAGAGCATCAATTCTATTTATTATTATTATTATTATTATTATTATTATTATACCTTTATTTGACCAGGAAAGACATATTGAGATTAAGAATCTCATTTACAAAAGCGTCCTGGCCAAGACAGCAGCAACTAACACAATTTCAAACTTAAAAACCCAAAATTTACAATGAGAGTATTAATAAATAACAATTATACAGCAATAAGTGTCATAAGTCATCAGCATCAGGGATTTAAAACAGTATATGGATCATTTAAAACATATACATCTAGACGTGCCTATATCCAAGTCAGACAGTAAGAATTTAAAAGCATTAAGTGAGACCAACTCTCTAAGATTTCAATTATTTTGTAAAGTATTACAAGCAGAAGACGCAACATATTTAAAAGCCATTTTCCCCAATTCAGCACGGACTTTAAGGAGCGATAAGAGATAAAAGTCCTGGGAAGGAATACCAGATCGTGCCATACTTTTGAGTGATTGAGTAGTTCCCTAAGTAACACGTAAGGAGGCCAAGAATAGCCTTATAAATAAAAAGAGGCCAATGGTGTAACCTACTAGTTGACAAAGCCGGCCACAAAACCTGATCGTACAAAGAACAATGGTGAGTAGGGGCTTTTGAATTGGTAATGAACCTCCGTGAACTCAATTAACCCATTAAGTGGGCAAGTGGGGCACAGCCCCACCTGGTGGAACCAGAGAGAACTGTAAACAAAGTATTGTACTAACATCTATCTCTATAGTTATCTATAATATATTTTAAATAGATAATAGCCTATATATAATATTATCTATTAATATGACGTCTACATCGAACTTCATAAATTACATATAATTTGTTATGATTTTGTATGATTTCATGTTTCTCAGCCTTGCTGCTTCAGTCTGCAGATGACCGACGATCTCAGCCCCTCTGACCACACACGTGTATCGTTGTTCTTTGGAAAACACAAAAGTGTTTATAGGTCACACAAATGTGATGCATATTTCCAAAAAGATTTTCTATGTTGTCAGCTTTGTGCAAAAGCTATAAAGACGAGGGTACGTGCGTGTGTCTCAGCTAGCAATCACGGTAACGGGAAGTTGTGGTTTTCAAAGAAGTTGCTAGCGCTTAGCATTAGACGGAAAACACTGGGACATATGGGACTGACTAGACCCATGTCTGCTTTTTGGTGATGTTGGAAACATGTTAGGTTCCCTTCTCTAGTCAGTGCCATCTAACCAGTGACACTGCCAACAATCTGAAGTTTGTCCCCGGGCGCTGCACAGTGGCTGCCCACGGCTCCCTTGAGGGATGGGTTAAATGCAGAGGAACATCTTCGCTACATACTGTATATAACAGTTATTCGCTAAATTTGACAGAAAGCGTATTAGCTTATAACAGTTGACTACATCTTTAACACTGCATTCACGCGGTGCGAGCAAAATTATTTTCCGACCGGGAAAATTCACATCGACACTCCCTGAAGTCTGAACATCTACGAAAACGTTTGATTGATGGTAAGAAACTTTTGATTAATGGGGCAAATTCATGTATTTGCATACATGTAATTTTAATGTGATATATTAGGTTATTTGCTGTTCACCTAACAAGACCTAGACACAACACATCTTTGTGTCCACTCAAAAGCATATGAACAACCTTGCTTTTCCACTGCTGGTACCAGCTCAACTCGCGTTTTTTGCTTTTTCATTGATCAAAAGTTGGGATAGTACCTGGTACTTTTTCTAGTGCCTGCTCTGTTGAGGTTCCAAGCGAGCTGAGGGAATACAAAAATGTGACGTGTCAACAATGCAGACTACTGATTGGATTAAATCGCCACTGCACAACACGGACAAACGGCAAACTACTGAAGCAGCCGCAACTTTTTATTTAAGCCCACCTTTACGCAAAACCACAATCAATTGAGGAAGTAGTAATCTCAATTTAAGGCGACCCCCCAATGGCAACCCCCAGATGTAGGGTACACATCGAGTGGGAAAAGCCGGTTATAGCCGACCATAGTCTGGAGTGTGCACTAACTGTCCACCAACTGCCAGTTACAGTTGGAGCGATGGGCGACAAGTGGATCGCGCTGTATATTTCTAGGTCTTTAGAGCCACTGACCCTGGACACTCTGTGGACACAAAGCAAGAAAGAATGGAACCCAAAGGAGTTGTTAACAAAGAAACCCTGTAGATTGCGAAGCTACAGAGCCAATAAGTTACCACACTGAGATATCACTTTAAATGTGTTTGAACGTTAGCATAATGTTTGTGAAAAACACCTGAAGCCTGTGTGAGAACACCAACGTGTCAATCTGTGCCTTTGCTTAACAACCTCTACCCACAAGCCCTTGAGCAAGATTCGTACTGTAACCCCAAACTCCTTCTGGAGTTACTGTGTCCTACTTCGAAGGGCTATGGTTAGGACACTGCAGTGAAAGGCTGTACAGTTAACTTGCCTGAATATTAATGCAAGAAAACAGCTGGACTTTGCGTGACTTGAAACTTAAGAGATAAAGCAGAGGAAACAAAGAATTTCACACGTTGGGACCTACATGAGTGACAGTTAAGACCCGGAATGCCTAAATGCAAAAACAGAGAATGCAGATCTACCGTTTTGCATCCTTCACCACAGGGAAATGCAAAAGACATTAATGCAGAACCTCCCACAGTAAATACCTGAAGCTCAAACAACAGCATGCACGCACAGACACGCACACATACAGTGCATGTGAGTATGCGTGCCCTCTCACACACACACACAAAATGAGAAGCTGTTTTTCTCCCAGGCATAGACGCCCGCAATGATTACAGAAGACAAGATTGTATTCATTCCATTCTGATCCAATAATTGCTTTAATGCCGATTTTTCTGTTTAACTACCCAGCTGACTCCCTCAGGGTAGTTATAATTAAAAGAAAACCAGCTAAGCTGAATGGTGTCAGAGATTCACAGCTCAATACTGCCTTGTCAGCAATGACGCGTCACGTACCGTACCGATAGACAGACGTTTTCTGAGACAGAAGATTCCTGAGTTACAGAAAATCCTAGCCACGTTCAATTCATAAACATTTGAGTTAAAGTTAACGACACAAAAAGTAAATTGGCACATTGTTTAACCTATTCTGAAATTCTATAAATACAGTACACACTGTACACAAATATGTACACACACAAACCCATTAACTACCGGCTTCTTCAGAAACGTCTCAAAGTTGTGACCAACTGTACTGACTTTTTTCACCTGCCTTCAGATCCTCCTACACAGAACAAGAGCCAGGGCTGTGCAGGGCTGTGTAGGAGAATCTGATCATTTTTTCAACACGCACAGATAATGGTAAGCTAGCGAAACGCGAGGAGATATTTGGTGAATTTGCTTACAATTAGCTTGCAATAGCTGACTTTACCTTTAAGCACCGGGCATCAAGCTAGGTAATTATAGCCCTGGGCTGAGGGCTCACTGAGAAATAAAATATTCTAAAGAGAGATCAGGTGGATAAGACTCTTTCCACTGGCTCTGTCTGTAGGGGGGAGAGGATAAGACAGGAGAAGAGAGGAGAAGAGAGGGAGGGTGGGATGAGGAAGGGGGTGAGTAAAGGAGAGAGGAGTAGAGAGGATAGGAGAGGAGAGGGACTTCTGCTACGACGGTGGAGGGCCCTGCAGTACGATTCTCTCCCCCTCCTAACAGCCTTCAGTCTACTGAGAGAGAGAACCCATTTCATCTGAGGACACAGCAGGGAAATGAGAAGCCATACATCTTGTGAACAATGTACTCACCCTCGCAGCAATGCAATTCATGCTCGTGCATTAGATGGCTATTAGATTACTGAGAGACATTAGGTCGGCACAGCACATTCTACAATACAGCAAATGGGTTTCCAAGGCTATCACACATTTCATTTATTTGAAACTTCATCCCAGCTGGCAAGGAGGTGAGGGTGGCTGCATTCTTATGAGTGTCCCTGACACTGGGAAGTTTAGAGGAAATAACCTTTTTACTTTTCAATGTGCATACTGTACCTCTATCCAAGCATAACGGCCCACAGGTTAATGGCGCTTATGTGCCCATAACATGTCCATAAAAGTGAACAACGGACGTATTATGAATTGAAATGACATAATTATACCTTACTTCCCTCCGAAATGAAAGGGTGATTTAAAGCTGAGCTATGCAATTTTTCAAAGCAGAGGTGAAACGTATTGTAAAGCCCCATCCTGACGCTGGACAGAACAACCCCCAACAAACAACTGTCAATCATTTCTCTCCTCTCATTCATCGGGTAGCTTGTTAAGCAGCTGTTTAAGACCCATTGCTGCTGATCATCTCACCAGTCTCTTCTGATGTACATAAGCCAGAAACGCATTTCTTTTCTCATCACTGTTGCTACGAGTTAAAGTCTTGCGCGGAGCTGGTATCTTAATACACTACAAATAATTTTAAAAGTTTAAGTTTAGTTTTAGTTTTGAGTAGGAATGTACTGCGCCTACAGCGCAAAACACAATTTGGAAAAGAAATGGTAGCGAGAAGTGATGCCCCTGAAGCTAAGTTCAGAGTTCATGTGGTTGCCACCACGGCAATGATAAACAAACGTTACGTGTACGCTCATGTATAGACCTCGCCTGTCGTGTCGTCACGGGAGCACTTTTGAGTATAAAATTCAAAAGTGAATAGGATCACAGAATGGCATTTTTCTTATTGTTACGTTTTAGGTTATGCCATGCTCCCGTTTTATTCATTGCAAAGAATTAGGCTTTTGGCATGGTATATGTTGAGGTCTTTGTTTTCTTATAAGTTATATGCTGTTTGCTAACTGCAAAAGTTAAAAGTAAAATACCGGCGCAGATTAAACGCGTCACAGCTCGAAAGGTTTAAATAAAGCGGGTGCGTGTGGGTGGCCTCCATTTAATTCATACCGTCTCGTTTCTGACCGGAAGGTAGCCAATCTATTTATAGACTGTACATATAAATGGACAAACTCTATGAGTTATAAAAAACATTCAACCCCTGTACAGTCGGCATGAAAGGGGAGACTAGCTATAAAAACCGCAAAAACAGCTTTTTTCTTTTCAGCTCGCTGAATGTTGGAGCAAAGAAAACATTGTAATAAATATCTCTTGTTCTCTCAAAAGGTTTGACGGCACTATGCCACACGCCCTTTCCCCAAAATCCATTGCCTTGTGTGTGTGGTTTCACACATAAGGCAATACAAGGGCCCATGTAAACGCAGCTAATAACTACAGGATGATGAAACACTTTCTCCTATTGTTGAAGCCACTAGTGGCCATTTGATTAACTGCAGGGTTTGGCACACACACAGTGTTGAATTAATGTCTCAGCCCCAGAGGTTCCCGCCTGCCTGAGACCCATGCGCAATCAAAGTGCACGAGTCCATACGCACGGAGACAAAAAGTTGACGCCGCACGGACGGTCCGTACGTCTTTCTTCCATCTGATCGTACCCTGCTGGCACACAAACAGGAGATCAGAAGTGGGAGGGAATAGGAGCGAGTGGGCCAAGACTGAACGCAGGAAACGCAGGAATAGAATTTCCTGCGTTCCTCTATTTACGTGTGTGTGCGTGTCAATGTATATAAAGTATGTGTGTCCCGAACAGTGCAGAAGAACATCTGTTTGAGAGAGATAGAGAGAGAGAGAGAGAGAGAGAGAGAGAGAGAGAGAGAGAGAGAGAGAGAGAGAGAGAGGGAGAGGGGCTGAGATGGTGGGACAGATGGTGGAAATGTCAAACTCCTGGACAGAGCAAAAGATTCAGATGTATGACGGAGAAAATACCTCTCCCCTCATTTCACTACATGGGGCTCCCCCCTCTAGGGGTGGGAATCACCAGAGGGGGCAGAGTGGTCTAGTGGTCTGGGTGTTGGGTTCCCAGCCTGAAGGTCGTGGGTTCAAACTCCGGTGCTGACCTACCTGTAAGCATCCTTGAGGAAGATGCTGAACCCCTAACTGCTCTCGGTGGTTGGTCGTGCCTTGCATGGCAGCAATCACCATCGGTGTATGAATGGGTGAGTGTGAGGCAATACTGTACAGCGCTTTTTCGTGGCCGGAAGGTTAGGAAAGCGCTTTATAAATGCAGTCCATTTACCATTTTACCAGAGGCCCCACAATACGATATTATCATGATACTTATGCCACAATATGATTTTAATGAGATTTGTTTTACTTGGCGTATACAATATTTATGGCATGTTCATGTCAGTTAGTCAGCTTGACAGTCACATTTTGCAGCAATACAATTTATGTGAGATGAACAAACCGACGTTGACAACGTTTTCCTTTGGGGACCAATTTGAATTTGGAAAAAGTAATAAATTGCAAAATATCGCAGAATATTGCAATATGTTTAAGGTTAAATTCTCACATGCTCAATTAATTTAATAAAATTGCGATACTTGGCGTCTGTGTATCGATACAGTATCGCCATGGGAAATATCACGATACTATGCCGTATCGTTTATTTTACCCCACCCCTAGTCCCCTCCAAACCAAAACATAGACATGGATGACTCTTAAGGCCGACGCCCACTGAAGGCGTCGATTCACGTCAAGAGACGCCAGAGTTTCAGAACTAGTTATTTTTAACGGTGCAAAGTTTTCACACTACAAGGCAATACAAGGGTCAATGTAAACGCAGCTAATAACTACAGGATGATGAAACACTTTCTCCTATCGTTGAAGCCACTAGAGACAAGACTGAGTAATTGACTAATTATTAAAAGCGATGTTTGTAGTTTGGTTACAGTGAGGTGTGCAATGAAGGATGATCATGTTTAGATTAGATCAACAGTATTCTGTTTTTCCCTGTATGTTTCCGCTTAACTGTAAAACTTAACTGGCAATAAAAAGCCAGAACTTACATCCGTCATCGGTCACGCATGCTAACATACAGTACATTGTAGTACATTGTATGCATGTAAACAACAATGTATTACATAAGACTTAAAACTCCAGGTAAAACAATTTCCACCCATAAAAAATATAAATAATATAATATAAATAACTGCAGGAGCGTGTGCGTGTGCTCGCATGCAGCGGTCCAGTTTCAGTTGGCCGCTAACCAGCAGTAGTTAGCCTATGAGCGCTTTCATGCTGTATCTGCACCGCTTCTCCAAAGGCCTGTCATCTGTCAACAAACCACATGCACACGTGCGCGCGCGCACACACACACTCACACACAAATGTACCTTTCATTTTGTGTCTTTCTTAAAATACTCTGTGACCTTCTTCACTGCTTGTCCTGGTTTTGCGGCGCCATCGAGGGAAGTGGCGCCGGCCTCTGAGCGACTACGCTCAGAGCCAAATTAGTCCTTTGCTTTTCGCCTCTGCACAGCCCGAGGTGTCGCCCGCCGCAGAGCCACCGGGCAGCGCTGTGTTGCACTGTGCGGGGCATAGCTTGGGCAAAGTGGCGACCCCTCTGGTCAGCAGGCACAACTGCACTCCATGTTGTTATCCTGTGCACTCTGCAATGAGGCATTGAATATTTTTGAAAGCACAATAAAAGTTTAATTTATTATTATTATTATTATTATGTTACATAAATCACTTTGTCCATTGTGGCCTGTTGCCAAAATGGACGATTGACTGTTACCGCAATGACCCGCTTTCCAACAAAGTGCGTACTTCCCGTGTATACAAATAATGTTATTATTGCTATTATTGCTCCTGTTGCCATTCTGCTGTTGTAGCTTGGGGGCTTAATTGCGTTACTAAGATACCCTGTGCAGCCTGATCAAAATGCACAAATTTGATTCTTCACAGAAGCCGTCAGACCTCCTAGCATCCGTCAAAACATTCGTACCAAACTCCTCCTTGCACCTGCCCCGGAGATACAGTGTGTCGCCACCCTGAAATAATGCAGAGGGGCTCACAGCAGAAACAGACCCTGTGTGTGTGTGTGTGTGTGTGTGTGTGATTGCCTGTGTGTGTGTGTGAGCGTGCGCGTGTGTGTGTGCGTGCGTGTGTGAGCGTGCATGCGCGTGTGAATGTGAGTGTGTGTGCATGTGAGTGTGCATGATAGATAAAGAGGACAGCATTGGTTGTGCATGTCTGCATGTTTGTAGAAGTGCATGTCTGTAGAAGTGCATGTCTGCATGTCTTTGTAGAAGAGAGGCATTGAGTTTATATATACAGTATATGATATTAGGTTTAGGGGTTAACGTATGCTACAAACAGCTTGTCTGTGGTGCTAATTGATAGGGATGGCACGATCCAATTTGTTCAGTCCCGATACCGATACAGATACCGTCACTTTGGGTATCAGCCGATACAGAGTACCAATCCGATTCCAGTGTTAAATTAAGTTTTAAGATAAGTTGCAAAGTAAATGACAGCCAATCTCAATCTCGAGTTTGTTTCGTGTTCACATGGCTAAAATTATTTTCGTGCGAAATGGGCGTGTACTGAGTTAAACTAATCAAGGGGCCTATCAATGGGAGCTAATGATATCGTTGACTGACAGATTGACTGAAACATTTTGGGTGGGAAGAATACGAGAAAGATACCTAGGCAACCAGAGCCTGGAATGACCGATTATTAGCTACAAAGCGATGGGCGACTAGCGGATCGCTTGCAGTGTGCCAGGGGCTTAAGACTCTCCTGTTTTCAATCTCATGGTTTCCTTTTGCCTTGCAAGCCGGGCTCCGGAAATTCAGATTCCTCACCAGAATTTTAAGTAGGAGCTGGAGGAGACACGAGGTGATGATGCCGTATGACGCTGTTCCTCTTAGGTCTGTTTTCGCCACGTTCTTCTGTTTACGTTTGTGTAGGTGATACTGATATGTACAGTAACACAAAGCCAAATGTGGAGGTGTATCTTGGTCAGCCAGGATTACTGGGTTACCAGTTTAAACTGAAAACAACGACTTGTGTCATTTTGCAGGGATAATGCTATACTTTAGGGAGGCCAGGGTATCAGTCAGTGGCTATATAGCTGAATATAGAATATAGAAAGATGCTTTTGGACAATCAGCATTTTCAATCAGTGCAGCAGATAAATGGAACTCAATTCCCACTCAGAGAATACAGATTCCATATTTTCAAAGCGCAAACCAGACAAACCAATCATGTAATCATGTGAAATAATGCTCCTACACTGATCTAAACCTGTATATATGGAACCATCAGTAATTATGAAAACCAAACCTATCATCTTGATCCGTAATGCATGGCCTACAAGTTGACAAATCACCTCTGCGTGCCGCTAGAGATTCATACACTATTTTAGCGGATGGGTGGGCTTTGATTTATAGTAGAAAATGTGTCCCCCCCAATGTCAAACATACTCCTACGCCCTTGCCTACAACAACAATACAACCCCAATACAACCCCAGCCTTAATGCTTTAAATGGCGTGTCTCTAGCGACCTGCTCCTTCATGGTGTTACAGACGCCAAGCTGACTGGTGAACATGTGGAACTCTCAAGCAACTGCAGAGTGATTTCAGTGGGAGTGGGAAAACAAGTGACCGTTTCACAAACCACGTGCACTGCCTAGTCGAGCTTCGAGAGCAGGCAGGTGCACACACACACACACGCACGCACGCACGCACGCACGCACGCACGCACGCACGCACACACAGTGCAGATCAACAGCCATAGTAATAAAGAGTTCATGTTTAGTTTTAAACATTTATTAAAGCGTGGTGTACATCCAAACACACACAGGCACACATGCATGTATGCTAGCTACATAGAGGCACGCGCGCATGCTAGCTACATTGAGGCACGCGCGCATGCTAGCTACGTAGAGGCAGAAGACCAGCCATGGAAATCCCTGCTCTTCTCACACACACACACACACACACACACACACACACGCACGCACACACATAAACACACACAGACAGATAGACCGATCGTCGTGCAGGTAGGCAGGAAGGCAGACAGACAGGCAGACAAACAGACAGGCAGTCAGACGTGCAGGTAGGCAGACAGACAGACAGACAGACGTTCAGGTAGGTAGGCAGACGTTCAGGTAGGCAGACAGACAGACAGGCAGGCAGGCAGACAGACAGACAGACGTGCAGGTAGATAGACAGACAGACAGACAGGCAGATAGATAGACAGACAGACAGGCAGAGCCCATCTCATTAGCAGTCCACAATCTCCTACACCCTTATTAAACCACAGACCTGAAACCTATCCTGCAATATGTGAGTTTACCGTCGTACAGCTCCAAATTAACAGATTGCAGAGAGACTTGCGGGTTGGTGGGGAGGTGTGCGGGGGGCGAAGGGGACAGTTTCCATGACGACTGCATAGGACTCCTGCTTGTTGATTGAATGTGTGTGTGTATGCGTGTGTGTGTGTGACTACTAGCAGACACAGTGGAGAAACACAGTCAGCTAGAAGAATCACATACAAGCACACGACACGCTCAAACACACAATTGCGAAGGGTACTGCATTACCGCAACTTCATAGTTGTTATTAAAGAGGAATTATGGAGTGTCTAATAAGCATTCAGTCCACATCAGTTACTAAATAAATGCTTCAAAAAGGCTCAAATGAATTCCATTCTTCTGCCTTTCTATTGCACCATGCCTCTTGCCCAAGGCGGACATGACCAGATTTAAGATGGTTTACCTTGTTCCATTATTGGTTAGTTCTGTCAGGATCCAAGAACAAGCTACCTGCAGCCAACACACCTGGCTTAATCAACAAACTGTCTTAAGCAGTACACGGAAGCAGCTCTGTGCTCAGTCATGCACACAAGCACCAGGACGAAGACCAGAGACTATATTCTTCTGTTATCTTTTACAAGTACCTACCTATCTAGTAGAAGCTCTAAGTTTCATTAAAATAAGTTGATTGGTGTACCACTGCTCTGCGTGTGTGCTCTTTTCCCAGCAACCTGACACGTTCTGTAAAAGCGATAGTATAGTCGGACATGTTACCTAGACATTTTAAGTGTCGGAGCATAAATATATGTAAATTAAATTGATTAACTTTTGCTCTGGGAAAATTCCCTCTCAGAATTGACAGATCCAAAGCCCTGCCCCTTTTTACCTGTCCTCCAATAACAGTTGAGCATTGAGCATTGTCTGTTTTCCTGTACTAGCCTACTATGATGTTTGTACAACCCAGAGCCATGCAAAGAGAGAGTCGCGTCAACTCTGTTCACGCCAAGGTTTTTTCATAGTATTGGTAGATTGTGGAACCTCAAAACAGTACCCGGAAGTTAGCCGCAAACACTAAAAGAACACTATAAATTACATTGTACCTGGTATACCGCAATTATCTGCTTCTGCAGACAGCAAAAAGTGCAATCTATTATGAGTACTTATTTAATCACCATTTGATAAGCACAACATAAAAAAATTATTTGTTTGTATGCTTATGATGCTAGAAAACTATTTTCAGAATTGGCAGGTTAGCTAGCTAGTGTGCAGTGGAGTAATGTCAGCAATGCTGCTTGCGTATAATTTGCATACGTACACGTACAGAACTAGCATGAATGGGCCTTATATCCTCTTTCCCATCTTCGCCCACTGCTACTAAACATAGTACTTAGCACATAGTACTAGCTAACACGTGTTAAAACCATTTCAATGTATTTCAATGTTTGACTTGTTTCTAGTGTAAATGGAATATCTGGTGACATCATTTCCATAAGTGTGCACTTGCTTTGTGTGAAAATCACTTACTGGCAGACAAAGGTTCTTGCTTGTAGCATTAGCAATCTCACCACAAACATTTTTGACAATTTGAAAGGGCGATTTTGCAGTGAGCCAATGCCATGCCACGTAACATGAGAATGTGCCTGTGTGCACGACGAACACACACTGTACAGTAAGCATTCCAGCAGAGACACACACACGCACACACACAAACATGCATGCGCACACACACACAAACACGCGCACACACCCACACACACATGGGCACACACCTGCGCACGTGCACACACAAACTTGTAAGCGCGCACACGCACGCACACACACACACACACACACTCCTGTCACAGCTGAGCACTAGAGGCGCTAACCCTGGCGGGCTGCAACGCTCTCGGGGTCTCCACAGACCAGGGATGCTAATAACTGTCCATTAGCGGCTGGAGAGAAAGTGGGTCAGAACGAGGGCTGCATGAACGAGGAGGAGAAAGTGTCTCCCTTTCGCAGACTCACATGCAGTGAGATTTAGGTTTCTTCTTTTTCTTCATGCCCTGGTTAGTCACGGCCTCATCCATCAGCTACCACCAGGGGCAGTCATCTCTCTGCACAACGTGCGTCCATTGTCCCTATTTATCTGTGATACGATGCGGCCGGCTCACTGTGGTGCATGCGATGGTGTGTGTGTAGGGAGGGGGGGCGCCTTCCGTGGATATGTCGTTTGGTATTTTGTTTGGAAGCGAGTGGCGACACCCGGTGGACGGGAAAAGTGTTTCCTCTACAGGTGCATGATGCCCTGCACGTTATGGGGACACCTAGTGGCAACAATGCCACCAATGCGGCTAGCAATTCTTTCTGGGAACAGAATATGATCTGACGTAGTATATTAAAGATAAGGTATATTAATAGGTAATGTGTGTTGTAAAATGTATAACTAACGTAAACGCTGATTACATGCTGCAGTCAATACCCTAACATCATGTGGATGGCTTACGATAACGTTTCTACCGTTGGCCTTATTCACGCGGCAGCCATCTTCCTCTGACGTCACGCTCACGGTGGGAAATCGCCAGGGAAACGCTCCAACGTCAGATTGTTGTCGCTACTATCAGCTGTGATCCGAATTCAGTTTCCCCCACCCTGAGCGTGACGTCAGAGGAAGATGGCTGCCGCGTAGATGAGGTCAACTGGCCTGTCCCAAGCCCGCCCCCTTTTGAATGTCCTCCAATAAAAGTTTTGTTAAGTTTTTTCAAATTTTTTTATCTGACGGAACTTTCCGTCAACTGTCTGTTTTGCTGTAATAGCTTTCTATGGTGTTTTGTCCTACCTAGATACAGTAACTAGGTAGGACAAGTGAAAGGGGCGGGGCTTGGGATAGGTCAATTAGCAGACGTATTTTCCCAATGCAACTCACAGTGAGCAGCACTATCTCAAGTATTAGTGACGTACGGGTGTCATGCTCAAGGACAGCCTTTGACTAAGGAGAGGAGAGGAGGGGAGGAGAATTGAGAGAAGGGGAGGAGAGGAGAAGATGGGAGAGCAGGAGAGGAGAAGAGGAGAGGAAGAAGAGAGCAGAGGAAAGGATGAGGAGAGGAGAGCAGGTGTTACTTTGTTTTGTGTTATGACCACAGCATGCTAGCTGCAGATTAGCATTAGCAATTAGCTTCCAGGTCAGTGAGGGCAGTACAGAGAGAGAGAGAGGTGCTCAGTGGGAAGGTCTTATGGATGACGTATATTGATGCCCGGGCACATCACGCTGACACACGCCTTACTGTGTGCACTGCTGCACAGGCTGAGGCAGCATTAAAAATAGGCAGTGATACATTAGCATATCTGTTTCACTGGTACTTCTTTCTTCCAGACCAGGGCTTTTTGAGCCTCTGCTGATCCCAGCCAGTGTGCAATCTGACGTTAGCCTGGTGTAACCAGACCCCAAATTCACTTGGTCTGAAAGTAGCATTCCTTTGAGACGTGTTAACAGTCGTTGCCTCATATTGGGCATAGAAACTCTGGTTAATTTTGAAGCTATTGGTTTTTAAAAACCACTTTGTTGTGTATTGCTAAAACTGTTTTGATCGCCTCATCTAGCTCTACAACCATATAAAAACATGTGTCATCACACCCTGAGTGGTCTGCCAGCAGGGGCTGTGAGAACGCTAAAGCAAACAGACTGTAATCTCATCTGAATTAGTCGGGCAAAGTCAGGCTAATGTGACGTTCCATAAAGGCCATAACCGACTGAGATATGGAAGGTAAACATTTACAGTATTTGTCAGATGCACAGTATAAAGTATTTGTCAATAGAAGACTAAACAGCTCTCTGTCACTGCAGTCTGCGGGTTATGGATAGTCTCACAGAGCCAGCCATTACGTGCATATAGTATTACAGAGCCAACATTCACTACTCAATGACCAAGTCAGGCGTTAAACTTGATGACATGAGTTGATGATAACTTATAGCCTAGGTTAACAAACCAGGAACCTGACGGAAATGTTACACATTTCTTTACTATATTAACTGTAGTCGTAGGCCTACATGGTTAAATGCAAAGCAGTGCGCTTGTGAATATTACGATAGTTTTCTAGACCAGTGTTACCCAATCCTGGTTCTGGAGAGCTACTGCCCTGCATGTTGTAGATGTCTCCCTGCTCCAACACACCTGATTCACATGAATGGGTCATTATAACTAGCCATTCACAATATACTCAACCTTTAACTAATAATAGTCCATCCTCCAAACAGTTAGTTTTGTACTACTGTGTTAAAAGAGGTAGCGTGCACGTTACCATTGCACATGCACGTATGTGCTTGATCATGTGATTTGCGTGTATGTGTATCCAATTGTGCTTCCTCACAATCGCATAATAATGTTACTTGAACAAACTGCACCATTTTACATAATCACGTAATGCTCCTTGAGTGTCTGTAGCTGGTAGATCCTAGTGTAGGAGGTATTCAACTAGGCCTGTCACGATAATTACCATTTAGACATATCGTGCAATATATGGACATGGCCTCAATACCTCAATAATATTGCCTGTTGTATTTACATGCATGTTGCTGACGTAAGACAGTTAGCCGCCATGTTGTGATGCTTCTGTGCTCTCGTCTGCCTGCTCACAGGAAGCGCTCCGCTCCACACACACACACACACACACACACACACACACACACACACACACATATACAGAGCAGACAAGTAAAAGAGGTTTTACTTTTGGAAGAATAAATGTGAAAATGTGTCATTAACATTTATTTTTAGCTAAGCAATAAAATAGTTGAAACCAATCATAACGAACAATTGATGTCACATGAAGACATCTGCTCTAGGGTGTTACCAGTCCAGGTAAGTACTGCGTAGAGCTCATAAGATCTAAACGTTAAAAGCAGGGTCAGTCATTCTACGGCTTTTTTTTATATGAGCGGTGTTCGCCACTATGTTTATGTTCCTATTTAGAGAGCCAGGGCTGTGTAGAAGTATCAGATAATTTCTTTCAACGCGCACAGAGAACGGTAAGCTAGCACAATGCGAGACGATATTTGTTGAATTTGACATAAAGTGCATTTGCTTACAAATAGCTTGCAATAGCTGACTATACCTTTAATAAGCACAAGGACATTTGCTGTGGTATGTAAGCAACTGGACAACACAGACTTTCAATTTTCCTTACAGTAAACTGGTCAAGATTTGTGGCAATATAAATAGCTCTTTAGAGGATAAACAAGCCAAAGCTGGCTAGGACAATGCCAGGTCTAGCAACTGCACACTGCACAGGGGCTGGAACAATTTCCACAAGCAGATTTTGGTCCTTGAAGATGCCAATGTGCAGCTATTACACGTTTGAAGTGCTGCTTCTGTGCTTCAACAAAAACACTGCTCACCAACGCGAGACACGGATGTTTCGTTGCTATGCAACCACACTTTTGTCACGTATCCTCAGCCACAGTGTGAATTAAACAATATGCTTTTCATGACTCAGGGGTAAACATGACCTGTATATAGTAAAACACAAGCGTGGGAGAATATGTGTTGGCGAGTGAGAAAATAAGCAGTGCTACACTCTGTAAACTAGATACAACACTGGCATATTTTATAGATATGTCTAGAGGAGCTCGGCCAATAAAGGGGGGTTAATTAATACATGAATACAGCAGTAATGACAATAGATGCCATGATGAACCTTATTCGGCTCGTATGGTGAGTCGTCATCCTACAGCGACGCATGCGCGCACGCACGCACATACAATCATGTGCGCTCACTCACAGACAGACATGTATGCGGACACACACACACACACACACACAGATATCCATGCGCACAAACACGCACACACATACACACAGAAGGCTGTGGAAGTATCCTGGGTACCATCTGGGTATACCGCTAGATGGGGGGAGGGGGGGGGTCGCAGGAAGAAGTTTACACATCGTCCTGGTATCGCCATAACAACGGCCTACCTTGGGTTTCTCATCCAGGATCTGCTGACGGATGTCCTTGTGTTTCTCCAGAAGTCTGCCCTGCCTCTTTACCTGGGCGTCCTCTAGCTGCACGCGTGCGCGCACACACACACACACACACACACACACACACACACACACACACACACAAGAAACACAGAGGTTAGGTAGTTTGTCAACAAGACCACTGGTCAAAACGGTATACAAATATGACCTACCTGCAATTTGAAGGAAATAACCCTTAAATACATAACTTACCCACCCAACTGACCCAACCCCTTTTCACCTGTCCAACCTAGTTACTATAACTAGGTTGGACAAAAAAGCTAAGCGAAAAGGGGCGGGGTTTGGGATCGGTCAATTATATACCCTAGTTCACATGGGTATGTGTTATACATTCATAATTGTTATACAATAGCCTATAGACAGTTACTTCTCTTACCCGTTTAATGTACTGGACCACCTCGTTGACAAATGACCGGTTAATCTCCAGCTTCACTCTGTGGAGACAACACACACCAAAGTGAGACGCAGCCATCGGTCATGTGGCGACACCTAGTGGTTGAAAAGGCACAAGACGCCATGTCACAAGTCACAGGCACGCGACGTACTCCTCCCCTAGGTTCTTGTCTTTGGCCTTGGCTTCACTTATCTTCTCCTGCCTCTTCTGGTCCATCCTCTTCTTGAGGTCCTTCTTCTCTCTTGAGATTGGTGGGACAAACACAAGATGGTGGAGAGAGAGAGGGGGGGAGAGAGAGAGAGAGAGAGAGACATGAGTTTCCCCACCATGGTAATGTTATGTGGTTGTACGTGTGTACAGCGGCCTTACTTCTCACAGAGGTCTCGGATCTTCTTCATCTGAGCACTCTGGCACTCCTCCGCTATGGCCGTCAACTTCTCCATCAGCTGGAGAGAGAGAGAGAGAGAGAGAGAGAGGGTTAGACACATATAAAAACAAAGGTGATAGAATACATCAAACAGGTAAATAAACTCAATTTCGGTGATATGACATTTAAAGATTGAGTAAGGAATGCTGGAAAAAGGTTGTTGATATTGGACCTCTATACATATTACAACAATAATAATTGTTGGACACACACATTGGACACACATTGCTAAGGCTGGGGTAGTGTTGTGTGGTGCAGTCTGCACCACTTTGTTTGCCAGGGCTGTGTGGAAACACCACCAATATTTTGGCTAATGAGATCAACTGGCTCAGGAAGAAACCCTTTGCAAGTAAGACCGCTCAACAACCATGCACACAGCACATTTATTTTCCACACCGAGTAGCAGAACGCAATGTTCCCAGAGAGATCAGCGGAATATTCCAGGAGGGCATCAGTTTGGGTCAGTGGTTTTATATGGGCGGCTCCCTCAACGCTGCAGAGATAGCAAGTTGTACATCTCTATGTACATCTCTGCTCATTTGTTAGTTGTCGTGCGTAATGCACGCAACAACGTACGGTAGGGAAGACCTATTATTGTCACACTTATTCTATATCTTGGGATCAGTACATTGTATTGTTAAAGGTTGCCCTCATGTATATATTTTGTTTCATTTTCATATATTTTTTCAGTACAGACTTATAGGCATTTAAATAGTGAGTGTGCACGTCACCTTGCCCCATCAACTGCTATGTTGTCACACTACTACAAATAAAACGATAACCAATTCATTGTTTGGCGATTATTTGTTATTTCATATTTCAAATATGTCACGCATTCAAACAAATGCCAAACCAGGTCTTAAACCTCAATTCATGCTAATTAGAATTGAAGTTCTGGTGCACATACATTGCCCTGCCAGGGGGGCATTCTTCTAGCCTGGCATTACCAGACACAAAGTTCACCCGGTGAATAGGGTCTGGACACGATCAACTGGGGATTGTTCGCAGTCTCAACTAGGAATGGCACCGATTCAATACTGAGATTGGAAATCGGTCCGATACTGACTGAAATAGATGGATCGGTATAGGTGAGAATTGGACAGTTGTAACTCATCTATGGGGCTGATCCAATTAAATGAATGGTCTTCGGTCAAGCATCAGCCATGTCTAACCTACCCAGGCCACACTATCAGCAGCAGGTTTCTAAAATGCATCTAGGTCCTAAAATAGAGATTGGCTGTCATTTACTTAGCAACTTAACTTAAAACTTAATTTAACACTGGAATCGGATCGGTACCGGCCGATACCCAAAGTGTCGGTATCTGAATCGGTATCGGGGCTGAAAAAACTGGATCGTGCCATCCTTAGTCTCATGTGTGTCGAAACTACTGGAGCAGCCTTTAACCAACCAGTTTGGGTCAGTGGTTTCATACGGGCGGCTCCTCAATACCACAGGGACTGAGACGCAGCAACTTACATGCACACAAGTCCAGGCACAACCCTGTTCATGTGTATGCAGTCGTGCGTAATGCACGCGACAACATACAGTACACAGAAACATGTTAATATTATATAGAATATAGAATACATGTTAATATGTGTGACTGTGCGGTACAGTGTGAAGATATTGGTTGCCAGTAGTGTTGAAATTATGCAATTATTGGGAGGTCTGGGAGACATTTTTCAGAGTAAAACAATTAAAGAACTATGCATAGTGCAATCCAGTCACTTTCCCGGTAGAACTGCAGCAAGGCGACACATTATGTCTTATGTCATTCTGGAGAAAGCTAGTTCATATTTGGACTCCCTTCATGTCTCCCTTCAGCGCCATTGGGTGCTTTCTCAGAAGCTCTGCCCCCAGACATTGGAAACACACTGCCAAGGCTGGGATATTGTTGTCTGCGAGCGGTGTGCACCACTTAGCTATGGAGCCAGGGCTGCAGCATGTACTGTAAATGGTAAATGGACTGCATTTATATAGCGCTTTTCTAACCTTCCGGCCACTCAAAGCCCTTTACAGTATTTTTGCCTCACATTCACCCATTCACACACACATTCATACACTGATGGCGATTGCTGCCAATCAAGGTGCGACCCACCAACGGAAGCAGTTAGGGGGTTAGGCACCTTCCTCAAGGATGCTTACAGGTAGGTCAACACCGGGGTTTGAACCCAGACCACTAGACCATCCTGCCCCCCGCAGTGGAAATACTGGGTTCTTTTCTACAGAACGCACAGAGCTAGCGGAAAGCTAACGGACCATGTGGAGATATTTGGTGTATGTGAGTGTTTTAGCTTATAATCATTGCTATACATTTAAAGGGTCTCTCTCTCTCTCTCTCTCGCGTGTTTGCGTGCGTGTGTGAGCGAGTGTGTGTGTGTGCGTGCACCTGCTTGATATGCTCCTTCTTCTGGTACTTTTCACTGTAATACTGCTCCTGCCTGAGCGTGAGCAGCTGTTGCTGCTGCTCCTCCTTCAGGGAGGCCATGCGGCTCCCCCACTCCTGCTCCAGCTCTGATAGGCTCTCCTGCAGGGGGGGCGGGGCCTGATCTGCCCCCCTGCACGCACGCACGCACGCACGCACGCACACACACACACACACACACACAGGACATGAGGCCATAATATAAAGAGATAGCAAAGGAAAGAAATGAGGGGGAGAGAGAGAGAGAGAGAGAGACACACACACACACTGTGAAGAGGGAGAACCAAGAGGATGAAGAGGAGGGGAAGAGGAAGAAGAGGGAGAGGAGAAGAAGAATCTGAGGAGGAGTAGAGAGGAAGAGGAGGAGGAGCAGAGAGGAAGGCTGACCTACCTTTTCTTACCGTCTCTGCGGTGGCTCTTGAGCAAGGCAGCGCGGTGCCTCTGCAGCTGGGCCTGCAGCGTGCCCATGTGGGCCGTGTGCTCCTTGATGACGTCGGCGGTGCGCCGGTGGTGCCGCCGCAGGAGCTCCTTGAGCTCCTTGTACTGCCGTCGCTGCTCGCGTACAAACACCTTCTGCTGTTTGAGCTCCTCCAGCGTCTGGGCCTCCAGCTCTGGGGAAGGAGGGGGGGGTTAGATTGCCTTCAAGGTGGAGTCCGTGAGGCTGAGTCCCGCTTCCCCAAATTGGACACGCATTCCCAAGTCATTCACAGAAGCAGAAACTGTATTAGCTTATATTTGCCGAAAAGAAACAATGCCCGTCAAGATCAAGTTCATCAGCTCTGTCAAACTGTCGGCTCAGGTTCAAAATCACCAGGTCTTAGGGTTGCTTTTGACTGACATCTAGTGGCAGATGCGTGACACTGAGTTAAATCACCCAGCCAAGGACCAATGAGGCTTTGATACACACACAGTAAAATGCATTAACATACATTTTTTTTAAATAATCAATAATAAAAAAATAAAAAAATGTCCCACAAAAAAAGTGTGAAAACCACAGACTACTGTCTTAACGGCGGGAAACCTTACCAGTAAGGACGCTATGAATGATGTCCTCCGTCCTCACTGAGGGTTTTCCCGAGACTGGAAGAAGAGACCAGGTTGAGGTCTCAGTCAGTGTGAATACAGTAACTAACACTTTATAAAACCCTGCCTGGACATTACATATCATTTTGAATATGACTGATTTTAGTACTATTGCAGCTCAGAAATAATATCTTGAAGCATTTCAAACCAAATTCCTCCTAGCCTATAGCTCTTCCTTCATGTGGTAATAAGGCATTGGAATGATTCATCACAGTATTAACGTATAGTTTAAGTACGACTAGACCCTGTCTGAGATGTTATGATGCCATTAGAATACGCTTTGTATGCCTCCACCACAATGCACTTGTGTTGTGCCTCCCAACACACACACACACACACACACAAAGAGACAGACACACAGGCAGACACACACACACATACGCACACACACAAAGAGACACACGTACACAGACAGACAGGCACACACACACACACACACACACACACACAGCAGAACCTGCAGGTGGGGGCTGGTGGTGGCTGCCCACAGAGGGGGGGTTGTGGGCGATGACGGGGGTGTGGGTCACTCCGTTCTCCGCCGGCAACACCACCCTGTCCACCTTGGGCTCCGCGGGGGCGTCTCCGCTCGCCTCCACCTGCACAAGGGCACACAGGGGCTGAAGACCCTCCTAGCTGGCTGCTGAAGGGGTACACAGGGGCTGAAGACCCTCCTAGCTGGCTGCTGAAGGGGTACAGGGGCTGAAGACCCTCCTAGCTGGCTGCTGAAGGGGTACACAGGGGCTGAAGACCCTCCTAGCTGGCTGCTGAA
>JAODUK010085715.1:0-14725 GCA_027564635.1 Typhlichthys eigenmanni
CTCTCTCCCCCCCCCCCCCCTCAGGCAGACATGCCAAGGGCTCGTTACACTGAAGATACATGCTGTTTTCTCCTTATAATACTATTATACATGTCCTGTAGGCATGAATGTGGTGGCCGTGGAGGTAATTATCAGCCATAAGCTGAAATAACAACAGCTATGTGTGGTAAATTGGTGCAGAGGGGGGATTGTGCTTCATCAAGACCCTTGGTGAACATCCAGTGCTTACTTAGCAGTAGATCTGACCACGCCCTGTTTCCCTGTGGAGCTGTACCCTAGCCAGAGAGAGGTGCTTGTTCTGCGTCTTGTCCCAGGTCAAATGCCCCCTAGGGGTCTGTGGAGGTACTGCAGGGGGTCCTTGTCTACCAGGTATTTGCAACCACGCTGCGAGACTTTGTTTATTTTTTTGTCTTTCTTTGAGATCACAGATAAAAGCGGCAGCTCGGAGGGAAATGAACAGCGCTCGTGTAGCGTGCGCTGCTTACAACACGATCTAAGACTGTCGCCCATGTGTCGGAGCTCCCGACTAGATATTCATCAGGTTAGATATGCGGACTTATCGGGCAGTGTGAATGGAGTTGTGACAGCAGCGACGAGCCAATGAGGGCATCGAGAAAGACGTGGACGAAGGCGATACACGGGGAGGAATTACTGCCTTCGTAATCATAACTGAACTGTTGAAGGATCACTTCGGCCATTCTAACCGCATCAGTGGTGTGACATTTTGTGAGTAAAAGAAACATGTTGAGAAATGTACCGGCTCCACAGTAACATGGAGTGAGCGAGGAGAACACTACTGCTACAGAGAGACCTATGTCCCGTCATAGCCTCGTGGGACTCCTTTCGCCGATGAGTCGTCGTCGTGTAAGATGTGCAGTACGACGTCGATCTGACGACTTTGAAAAGTCACGTAGTGTGAACTCCTCATAAGCTGTTGAAGTATCAGCCGATAGGAGGTTACTGGTAAAGGCTCCTGCTAAGGCATGTTTGGTAGCTAGGGCCGGCTAGCTAGTCTGCAGACGGCAAGCAGCTAGCTAGATGTTATTCTGCTAACAGTAGGTTAGTCCTAGACAGCCTGTCAGTGGGGAAGAGACAGTCTTACTTGTGTCCTTTATATTTGTAAATCTTTTGACTTCCCATTAAAGTAAGTCATTCACGAGAGCCCTTGCTAAATTCGAACTCAAAACAAAAACACCGCTCCGCTCCTTTCAATGCCATAGGGTGCTTCTAAGGAAGTTCCGCCCCACACATTGGAAACTTATTGCGAGTGCAAAGATGCTGTTGTTGTACCGTATAATGTTTTACACTGGCACACAGAACGGTAAGATGGCAGACTGCGCAGAGATATTTGGTGAATTTGACAGTATTAGCTATTGTATTAGTTTACAATGGCTTACTATACCTTTTTTTTTTTTTTTTTTTTAATAATGAATGTATTTAGTGAAGTCCAACCAAGCTTCTAATGTGTGTCTTGTCTAATGTGTGTTGCCAGTTATGGGCGAGTGTACACTACAGACCCCTACCACGCTTTAGCCCCAGCCGCTGCTGCGTACGGAGTGGGAGCCATGGTGAGAACAAACACACACAGCCCTCCATCCACAACAGTGTTCTTCACACAGGACCCTGCAACAGGGTGTCTACAGGTCTCTGACAAAGTATTTGTTTTTAAAGTTACAGTCTGGGCTTAAATCGTAAATTTGGTTTTCAAATGTCTTTAATGGTTTGCTGCTTCTTGGAAAGAGTTAGTGGTGGTGACTGTAAAAACCGTAATGTTAATAAGGTTATAAGAAAACACCTTCAGTATTCAGGGTTCAGGGGGTTGTGTTTAGAGTTGAATGATAAAACGTTTGTGTAGAGTTGAATGTTAGTTTAATTTGAGTTGCATGTATGAAGTTAATAATACAAAGATATGTAATGCATGGCATTCATGGCTCTTCCACCCACTAATGTATTTCTTAGCATATGCAGTGGGATCTAAGGGGAATTCATGGAGCTCGTTGACTTTTAAAGTTGTTTAGTCCAAGAAGACAAGGGCCAATATAAAAGTCAGTTAGACTTAATTTACCCAGTGTTTCCATAACTTTGATGTAAACGTAAAGGCTTCCAAACATTTTCCTTAATGTCATTTTTTTTTCATCTGTCTTTTTCAGGCTAGTTTATACCGGGCGGGATACAGCAGATTTGCACCCTACTAAAACATAAAGAAACACCCAAGGAATTCCACGTTGCTCCATATTCTTTCCGAGCCCTTTGTTTGGAAGGAGCTACCCTCCATCTTTCTGCGGGCGGACATGGTGACAACCCATATTTAGTTTCTTTTTTGTTTTTGCTTTTTTTTTTTTTTGGTTAGTCATTGCCACATCATCAACTCAAACTGTACTGTTCAAAGTGACACGGATACAATGGAAACTGCCAGTGGAATTTCCCACAATAAAAAAAAAGTTGGCGGACACTACGTTCAAGACACACAAATACAGGGTATACTTTAAGATGGTTCAATTTAGAAACACTACAGGCAATGGAGGGAGAGAGACTGCTGTTTACCTTGGCGAATGGCGATCCTACATACTACAAGGCGTACTTTCTGCCAGGCTGCGTGCTATCACTGCCCCACCTCCCCACAGCTAGCCCCTGTGTGCACGGTACCATAAAGACGTCCAGTCATTACACTATCCCCTGCCTTGCCTTGCACGCACCATCCATGGGCTGTCCACCCCACAGCATTATTAGCTCCTTGTATCCCCTGTGGCCAAGTGCACGCGCGCGCACACACACACACACACACACACACACACACACTACATTGTGACGCAGCATAATTTCGTAATGATAGATATTTTGGGCCTGCTCAATGTGGAGGTGAAGGAGAAGAGGTTTCCTGCAATGTTGAAACGCGGAGCGCTCAACCTCCCTCACGGGGATCATCTCTCCACTTTAGAACTGACGGAAGCCACTGTTGCCCTGGTAACAGACCACCAACAACACAGATTTTAGTTTGATGTTGTTTTCTTCCCTTTTCTGAAATCATGATTGATAAATGATTGATAAAGCAAAAAATGATGTTAAAGACGTAAAAGTAGACAACGTGAACATGACCAGGAAAAAGCAACAAGCGACATGCTTTCTGCATTACCTCCGTTTTTTTTTATTTAATCTTTTCACTTCCTGAAAAATAATATTCTTTGAAATGTCGTCATGATACAATATGGACACCATAACACTATTATTACCAGTGATAACCCTTTTTTCTTTTAAAAATTTCCTCCCTATTGTCAGCATATAAGTATTACACCTTTCTATGAAAGAAAAGGTGTTTTCCGTTAAGTCTATGCATTTCTAATATGAAATGTATGTTACTCCCTTTTGAGGATTTTTAACACCTTACTGCTTGTCAAACAATTACTGAAGATATTTTTTTTCCCTCCGTTAGACTGACAGACATTCCAAACATAGCAGCACTGCTGTGTTTGTTAATAGCTCAAGATGTATTTGGAACCATACGATTCTATTGGACTAGATGAACTGTAAACCAGATTTGAACCGGTCACCCCCACATGGAAAGCTAATTGTCATATGCCAGCGAGCTAGCCCCCCTGGCTTACTTGGTTACAAGCTTCAAGCAGCATTTCTGTGTTCCAGCGGTGTTTGAACCTAACAGAGCACAGTAGATGTCGTTCAACACACTAGATTAGAATACAGTACTATGAAGCTCAACAAAACTGGGATGTCTCTTTTATATCACTAATGTCAAGTACAGATCATTTGATTTTTATTGCAGAGGATGCGTTTTATGTTGTAATGATTTCCTGACGTAATTAAAAAACCAGTTGAATAGTCTGCTGGTCCACATTAAGCTGCAATATTAACCAAGCTCCATCCTGATTTTGTTTGGAATGTTCTAGGCAGTGGAGGTTGCGACATGGTCCATGCTGCTCTGTTTATAGGTATTGAAGAATACCTTGTACAGACCAAGCGTCCGATGTACAATTATACCATATACTCATTATTGTATTATTATGAATATTCATTTGTTTTTCTTTTTAGTTCCAAAGATTTTCTGGGGAAAAGAAAGCACATTGTTTTGTTAAAAACGTATAAGATATTTTGATAGGTTTGCTTTTACTTGAGCTCATTTGTTTTTGTATTATTTGTGGGTTAAAGCTGTTTTATTCCACTTTGCTTTAGCAGGTTGTTTGAAGAAACAGGCTAGAAAAATGTCATTAGAGCAGGACCTGAAGAGGGCCAGGGCTGGAAGAAGAAAGAAATGACGCGACAAAAAAAATAATAGCATTTATAGAGTTTCATAGCATATTGGAATCCTGAACTGCAAATGAAACCATTTTGTAGGTTCACTAAACAGATATATAGGCCCACTCACACTTAAATCAATGCTGCACATTTTCTGCAGACGAGGAAAATCTGCTAACAGCAGCTGCCTGCACGGTCGTGAGGCGTCAAGAGGGATGTTAGAGCGTTGGAGGGACATGGAGGGGATATTTGTGCACGGTCACATTTTCCCCTGAGGGCCGAATCAGAGCTCCAATAGAAGTCGACGGCAAATTGGGAAACCTTTCCACACAATGTCGAAATTGCCTTCCAGTCCAGTGGAGGCTACATTAAACAATGGAGCGGTGTGTGGGCAGTTAGCACAGGGATACCGAGGCGGTGTTGGTGAAGGTGGGAAACAGCCATTTATCACGAGCTGACAGCGCTACAACCTCCACTCTAGCGGTCAGAACGCCAGGCATCACGCCTACAGCAGGCCAGAGTGGGGGAATCCATAACAAAGGGTCACGCTACAGTTTATAGTAAATGTTCAAATGAGTATTTATGATCAGATCATGATGTTTATTTGTGCTATTATGTTTTTTTTTCCTTCCGAGTATCATCAGATGTTTCAGAATGCATGTTTGTGTGAGGAAGGCAGTGTGCTGGAGGGACCTTTTGTTGTGATTTATTTTATTTGAGCTTTTTGCATGAATTCAAGTCCTAGTGCTGGAGGAGGGCAGGAAGCTAGGGTGTTGTGTCGGGAGGAGGAGGGAAATCACCAAGTTGGCATTGGGGGCGATGAGATGTGGCAGTGCTGACAGCAGAGCGCCTTAATGGTCCAGCGGAGAGAAGCTAGGTGGAGGAGGGGGCGACGTTTGGCCCAGAGTGGCGTTACGTAAAGCCACAGACCCGCTCACATGTCTCATGTACTCTGGCTTCCCTCTGCTCACGGTGATAGTCACCAGTCATCACATCACGCACCAGATTTTAATTTGGAATGTCACGCCTCCTGTTTCCTTTTCATGGTAAAAACAAAAGGAAACAGCTTCTCTATTGGAAGAGGCAGATTGTGTTTCAAAGACGAGAGGCCGGTGTTAAGATCAGTGGAGCTCTGCACCATGGCAAGCACAAACCCAATCTGGCAGCTGTAGTCTGGTTCAAGGCTGTGAATGGGTATTATGGGGGGGGGTTGCCAACAGAGATGCTGATTTCGTCTTAAGTTTAGCGTTGCAACTGATTTAGGTTGCCGTCTATGGGGTAATGTTGACACCCATGATGGTTTTCACTTGAATGAAGCTGATGATGATGGAACTGAAATGGCATATTGACCGTATGCACAGGTGAAAGCAGCCCATGTTGAATCACAGCCACTGAATCTGGACCTCTACTCACTGCACTGTGCTCAAGTCAACCAAGGGGGAGATTTTGTACACGGATTTGATAATGAATGGGTTTCAATTGCATGTAGATTTTTATTTTTTCACACGCTCATTGCTATATATAAAAAAAGCTCATTTATCAGTGTTTTTATTTTACGTGACGTGTATTTTTCTCACTTTTTGCTATTCTTGTGTCTGTCTTCTGTTTTGTTTTTTTCCTGTCTGTTATTTGAATGTACATAATAAACGGTTTGGTTTTTATACTGTGGAGTGGCTGTTTTTTTTACCTCCTTTCTATTTTGGTGTTCGTATCTGTGCAGCACAATATTTAGTATGGAAGATAATTGTGGCTATAACCTGTAAAAATTAGTTTGTGCTTTTTGATCTATACAGTCTTGGGGGACATCAGTCCTTCAGCTATTTGATTTTCATTCTAAAATATATAAATATCATTTTGTTAGGAACTGCCCATATGCTTCTGAAATAATTTAGCAAGCATGATTTTATTTATACATTTCAGAGGCATTGGTTAAGCCTGTTTCACTAATCATACAGTTTGTTTTATGATATAGGCTAGGCTATGCATTTCTTCCACCACCATAGATGATACCTTAGGCCGGGGGAAATCTAGAACAATCTAATTGCATCTGGAATTAATGGTCGTAAATGGGTTGAAAATGGCGGAAACCTCATATTCTAACTAACTGCTCTAATGCACAAGAGGCCAATTGACAATTTCATGGCATGCTATCTCAGAGTAATTGAAGTTGGACTAATATAATAGATTGACGGCCGCCTGATAAGTGGGTAAGTGTGAATACTGTATCCAGTGAAGAGAAGAATTGACCTTAGTGGCTGACTTGAGTCATTCAACGTTACGGAAAATAATCAGCCACAGAAATGCAGCATCACAAAATCAATCATTTCGAGAGCATGTAGTAAGTGTGTTTGCGTAGTTGGTTGTGTAGCAGCCTAAGACAAATGTTGGAGGTTTTACACTACAGGTTCAACATCTGATTGCAGGAATTCTGTTATTAATATATTTTGTAAACGTATGTAGGCCTATACCTACATACAAGCAACGTCTGAAAACTCAACATTGCCACCCAGCGACTTTAGTCGTGTACTACCCCACAGCTGCCGCAGTTACTTGACCACTATGTTTGCATTCGCACTTGGCAATGTTGTGAAGAAGCAAAGATTTGTGGCTAAGTCAAATGAAGCACCTTGACAAAAAGGTTGCAATAATAACCAAAAATAACATTGTCTCAGGACATTTAATTAAGTATTAACAATTCTCACATAACGTTATAAACTATTATAGTACACAAAGGAATAGGCCTATGGATCTCCAAGTATTCCCATTTATGCTTGTGGCGTCCATTACTGGCGAATTATTTTCTTTAAACACCAGCACACTTTTCATACTAGGATCCTATCGGTGATGACATCAGTCCCCTGTCCCCTCCTCTATTTTTACCTCTTCTTTCTACTCCCATAACCTCTCCCATTCCTGCGTGCCTCCTCTCCTCCCATTATTCCCAATCTCCTCCAATCACACATGATTCCACTTTGCCCTGCAGTTTGGCACCTTCAGACTGACACTTTACACCGCGCACGCACGCACGCACACACGCACAAGCAAACGCACATGCACGCACACACACTCTAACAGGCTCAATGCACTCATCCTAGATTCACATCCACTAAGCAGTCCCTTGATGACGTCACACTTGTCCTACTGTGGATGTGATGCAATAAGTCATCATTTTGTATAACTCTTGGCTGTAGCTTCCCTCTCTATATGTGATATTCCCTTGTATTCCTTTGATGAGCCAAACTATGAACCTATGGGGCTTTATTGTAAATAGTCTATGGCTGGTAGACCAGTATAGTGGAGTTGAACTGCTATAGGCCTACAGTGGAACTAGAAATGTGAGATTTATTAAGGAACATATACAGTCATGGGTTTGACTAAAAGTTTTTAAGAACAATTTGTGTACAGCATGGATAATCCTCTACTCTACAAATGATTTTAGACGGGGAAAAAACACAATAATACATTTGAGAAATATTGTCCAAAATCTCCATTATAGCCTACATAAAAATATATATTATATCCATGGTAGTTGAGATGGTTCAGTATCATTCACTTTCTTTGTGTGTGTGTATGTGTGAGTGAGTGTGTGAATCAGCGTGATTGTGATCGATAAGCCATCAGTGCTTGTAGTATTCATCGTAAGATTTGCCGATGGTTGTCTGGGGGCGAGGGATGGTGTAATCTTTGTCGGGTTCTATTTCCTGAAACACACGCGCACGCACACAGATGAATACAATGCCACATGTATTATCAATGCATTTTCTACCAGTGATAGACTGTGCTTCCATTAACCTTTCAATATGACTTAGCTATAATTGCCTGCAGTAGTAAAAAGGTCACAGTCCTTAATTACTGAGTTGTGAAGTTAGATTGTTAATCCTAATGGCCTATTACTCACTGTCATGGAGAATCCAGATTCGTATGGCGATCGCAGTGCTGGATCTATTCTTCTGCCTAACGGGAGACACAATGATGCAGCTAGCTAATTATTTGTTCATTAAACACTGTTTATCATATGGGTCCATGCTGAGCCACGCTGACAATGGAATTCAATCCATAATGTTTAAGAGTACCTCCTTATTCATCTATACGTTGGTGGAGTTGTCATTCGGAGCAAAGGAAAAGTATTGTGGCTGTATCACAAACCTCAGCTATTTGCTCTCTGCTGTTGACTGAGGCAAAAGGAGGTTGCTGCCTGTAGACACCCTGGTTCAACACTGTGGCTAATGAGAACAAGTTGTCATGACCTGGGCTAAATAGCTCTGTATCTACAGTCCAGCACGACCATTGTTAAAGACGTTTACAGCAACAGGGCCGTGAGCTTCAAACATCATACTGTATATATAAACATATCAAAAAGGTCTTCACGTCATCTCACCACCCCATCAAAAAGCAGACCCCCCTCCCCCCATCCCCCCTGTGTGAGCAGAAAGAGGCTTATAAGTCTTCTCACCTCTCTTGTCCTCCCCGTCCGTCTCATAGCTCCTGTTCTCCCTCCCCTCCTTCAGGCCGGGGACGTCAGCGCTCGGACTGGTCCACCCGGCGAAGCTCAGCGGGGTGTCCTGTGACCCAGACTCCCCCCGGCAGAGGAAGACCACCTGGGCCAGCCCGTGTCCCACCAGGAGGACCCACCCGTTGGCCACCAGCGCCACGGCGACCACCGGGTCGTCCCAGGCCGGCCGGCGGCCCAGCATCTGGTTCCCTCTGGTCAGCATGGCGATCCACACCACCCAGACGCAGGCCGAGAGGAGCAGCGTGAGGCAGAGGAGCGTGGCCCTGGCCTGGCAGTGCGTGTGCGGGGCCTGGGTGTAGTCGTAGCTGTAGGTGCGGCACGAGTGGCCCAGATAACACAGGGAGAGGAGCAGGGCGGCCGCCAGCAAGCACAGCACGTAGATCAGCAACATGGCGAACTCTGCCTGGCTGTACGCGCACGGCAGCTTGTCGCGCACCAGTACCAGCAGCAGCCACTGGGTGGCGATGATCACCTGTACGGCCGTCAGCCCCGCCGCCAGCGCCGGCTCCCCCCAGCCCTGCGCCACGCCGAAGCCCAGCAGGGCCACGCAGCGCGCCAGCAGGCAGGAGAAGGCCAGGGCGAAGAGCACCCCGAACAGGAAGAGGCGCGTGGGGCACGTCTGGGGGGTCAGGCGGATGACGAAGGCGAAGGTGAGGGCGAAGATGCCCGCCGTGGCCAGCAGGAACAGCAGCATGGAGGCCGCCTCGCCCCCGCCCTCGCAGCCTTGCTGTCGCCGCGACGACGCGCAGATCCACAGCGACCAGAGGAGGAGGCCCAGCAGCAGGATGGCGGTGACAACGAAGCCCAGGGTGGCCAGACTCTCCACCACGATGCCCCACGCCGCCTGGCGGTCACACAGGTACGTGTAGGCCGCCCCCAGCCCCGCCCCGCACCCTAGCACGGCATTCTGGGAAGTGTAGTTGACATTCTGGAAATAGGTGGTGTTACTGGGAATTGTATTGATCGCCTGGCTGAGACTAGGGAGGGGCCCGTACAGGAGGAAGAGGAGGTGAAGGAGCAGGACCAAAGAGGATTTGTGTGTCTGTGCTAAAACAGCCATCTTGGTTTTTGTAATCCCCACGGGGATCAAAATGCCGCCTTTCAAATGTCCCTGAATATGAATCCTTTGATGCGGGGGGCCTTTGTTTCCTGAAAGACATGACACACGCAGTTCATTATCAACGTGTGTCATCGAGGACTTCAAATGGAGCATTATGCTGACCTTCTTTCAACATTTCAACATGCCTCCGTGACTGGACGCACACAAGCCCAACAACAGCAGTGGAAAACAGGAGCACAAAGGGAGGGAGAGCATAGCGTGAGAGAACGCGTTGAGTCTCATGACAACAGCAGTGACCATCACAGCAAGTGCATGAGCATGCCAGGACAAGGGAGCGGACAGGGAGGACAATGGAGGAATCACACACAGAACACAGAGGTGGAGCTGGCACACAGGCAGCACAACAGATGTGAAAGACAAGGCTTCTAATCTGCTCTATCGACGCCACAAGCCATGAGAGAGAGAGAGAGAGAGAGAGAGAGAGAGAGGGAGAAAATAGATATGCAGTGACCCAATATGATAATTGAACACTGTGTGTATATATACAGTATATATATATCCAGTATATATGGGAGAGAGAAATAGATAGAGGGGGGGAGGGGGGAGAGAGGTGGAGAAAGAGAGATAGATAGAGAGAGAGAGAGAGAGAGAGCTGCTTATTTCCTCCAGGTCTTTATTCATATTCAAAGTTGACATTTAAACAGGCTTATCATTAGATAAACATGACCACGCTGCCATACTGATCCGTTTGGGTAGTAGGTAGAGAATATAGTCTACAGTAGGGGTTACACAAACTGGCTATTGTATACTGTAAACTGAGTGTACAGTATACAATAACATTACATCTATATTATAGGTCCTCCTTGTAAAATTCAAGTTCCTCCATGTTGTAATTGGAATTTGTCAGTTTTGGTAAGGCTGGACTAATATTTGACTATAAGTAGATAGTTGGTCCAAGGACATTTGTGACAGATAAATGTCTGATGTAAAGTGCTGATGATTAATACAAGTAGCACAAATAACAAAATAGTACGAGGGACATTATTTTACAGCCCTGCCAGTCAGTACGTTTAGAAACACCCAACGATACAGCACAGTTTGAGAGCCACAGCTTAGCGCTATAGCGGGCCCTCTCTAAGTTCTTCTGAGGTGACCTACCCTTTCTCCTGGGGGGGTGTAAGTCAAGACTCCTGCTGTGAAGATTCACCGGACGTCGCTTCAGCAGCCCGTCATGCACCGAGTGCAGCCTCGTGCACGGTATTCCCGGGATGCGCTCATGTCTCTGACGGGCACGAGATGAGGAAGAGGTGGGAGAGGTTCAGCCTACGAGTTGGGAAGTGAGCAAAGAGGAGTGTTTTCAACAGGTTGAGCAAGAAGACTGCACCCCCACCCACCTGCAGTGATATCCTGTCTCTTCCCCTCTTCTATTACTATCTCTCTGTTCTCTCTCTCTCAATCCTACTGTCATATGAGGTGGGGCTCAAACAAACCTGGAGGCAAGAAAGAGAGACAGACAGAGACAGAGAGAGAGAGAGAGAGAGAGAGAGAGACAGACAGAGAGAGAGAGAGAGAGAGAAAGAGAGACAGACAGAGAGAGAGAGAGAGAGAGAGAGAGAGAGAGAGAGAGAGCACATTCCATTCCTTCATACCTTAGGCTATATTTGACCCTATTTCCCAAAATCCTGTTCACCAGGGCAGAGTAGCTTTTCTCAGCGTCATAATTTAAAATTTTATGCAAGACGTCAAACCCTGTAGATGTGGAGCCTGTGGGACTAATCCTTCAACTGTGCCCTTGGCTGCTACTGGTGCACAGCAAAGAATAGAAGTCTTTTGACCACAACTCAACTGACTCAGTCGGAGGTTGTCAAGGCAATAACAAACCATTTGTCATGACAACAGTTACTGGTAATCACTGGTGAGCTTGATATTGATGTGGCAAGGTTAGCCTCAGGGCGGGTTGCATCATGGATTGAGAATTCATTCATAGTCCCTTGTACAAGCCTATACGCAGCACTGCAGTACAGGCATGTACAGGAATGCATGAGCGTTTTAGGGCGTGGAGTGAGAGATGAACGGTCTGCTCATGTGAAATACAGTTTAACCTAACTTATTCTAAAACAATATGCTTGGTAACACCAGGTGGAACGTGTAATGTAGTACATGTTTGTAACGTGTATCCCATCCATGTGTGTTTTATAGGCACTTGACTGGAAGCATGAGATGAAGAGAGATTTCAGGTAGTGCGTAGACGTAGAGCCATACTGTGTTCCCACAGTGTCTTCTAGTAAGTCTGAGATGGCAGGAAACAGACAGTTATAGTCAAACATGCCTCATCAGTCACTGTTGGATGTTCATAGTTATACCCAGAGCCATGGAATGAACAGAGTTACGCCATCTCCGTTTACTCCAATGGACCGTTTTTTCACAGCAATGGCGGATCATGGAGCCTCAAAATAGTTCCCGGAAGTTAGCCTAAATACTAAAAGTGCCCAATACATTATATTTTAAATGTAAATCGGAGCATTTGTTGACTACTATATACCAAAAAATGTTAAAGTTATATATCTGTATATATATATTTAAATTGCCCACCAAGCACTTCCGGGAACTATTGTGCGATATGTTTAGCCTCTCCATGAACCATGTGACCGTTGACAATTTCAAACTTCTGTTGGCGTAACTCTGTTATTTCCATGGCTCTGGTTATGCCCAATGGCTGATAATTGACCTTTCACAAAAAACATTCTATGACAGAGGAACCAGTATCAATGCAGATGGGCTGGGTGTTGTTTTCTTAATTTTATTTGATTTAAATAACAATTAAAGTATATATACATGTATATGTTTCTTTTACTTTAGCATTTTGAGGTAGTAAGGTGTATAACAATATTATGATATTGCTGAAATGAAACATTTGTAATTTCTGTGCCTATGGGCAATGGGTTGCATAAATATAAATGGTTTCATTGGAAAGTTCAAATGTTGTATGGTATTGTTGTTTAAGTGGTTGAATACATTTTCTTAATTGGATATGTTGATTCAGGACAGACATGTCAGAACAAGTTATAGACAGGTAGGCTATGTCACATTTCACAATAGTTACTTACAACAAGGTTTACAATATATTTTCATACATTGCAATAACCTCTTATAACCTCTTAACGTGACATCATGTTAGTGCAGCAATATGTGAGATTACCCAATATATATTGGATTTTTGAAGTGTTGTGCTTTCTTTGGGTTTTGTTGTGACATGAGGTGGTTTCATGTGGTTTTGGAGGCGTGGGCATGGTTAACTTTAGCTCTGTCTGCATGGGGGTGTGGTTCACAGGCTCAGGGACTGGACACAGGTGTGGGACAATTATCTATTCACCTGTTCCCACAGACAAGGGGCACAGGGGCAGACCAATGGAGAGCACTGGACCGTTACTGTAGCAGCGTGCCTAAACAAACTGCACTGGGATCATCATCATCGATGGAACTGCATAGCACCTCCGGACTGACCAAAGAAGCCAAAGAGTGTGAGTGCGCTCGCGTGCGTGCACGTGTACGTGTGCGCGTACGTGTACGTGTACGTGTACGTGTGCGCGTACGTGTACGTGCGCGTGTGCGTGCAAGCAACTTTTGTTTTACTGTATATAGCACTTTAAAAACACAAAAAGTAGCCACAAAGTGCCGTACAGAAAAAATCATTTCAATGCAATAAATCTACAGCACATATAAGACACTAATTACAAATAAAACCAACAGTGCCCGTTGTCGAAAGTGTGTGTGTGTGTGCGTTCCCATTTGTGTATGTATGATTGTTGTCTGGTTCTTGTTTTCTTAAAAAATGTAATGTTTAGATGATCCAACACAAAGGATCGTATGAAAATGGAAAATATACCACTTTTATTGCAGCTATCAAGAAATACCAGTTCACAGTACATTTTCAGTCATATTGTGTTTTGTGTTTTCTTTTTCTTGAATGGGTGCCATGTGTTGGGGTTTGTGGCCAGGAGAAAGAGAGTGTCCCTCCAACAGAATGATCTAGAAATGCATTGTGGCGTCAGTCTCACGCCCTTTGTAGTCCCTTGGTGTTCTTGGAGGATGACAATAACTTAACAAGAAATTGTGAATGCAAGGGTTGTACAAGAACAACAAAGGTTTTCACACTGAAATACACATATTTACATTTCCACAGAGGCAAGTACAAGCTAGTAACAGCTTCGCTCGCGTCCAGTTGCTATGGGAGAAGAGGAGAGAATGTTGCGGAGGTCAGGTCAGTTCAGTGAATTATCGTGTAGTGGGCTAAAGCTAGAAGAGAATGAAATGGGAGTCCATTATATTCTCGTCATCTCATTTCAATTGTATATTCTATACTGCAGACAGTATTATATGATAATAATAATAATAATAATAATAATATAAAAGCCTTCCATCCACTGGTGGAGTAACACGCGAGGTAGAGTGACGAGTTAGTGGGTTGAATTAGTGGGTTGACGACAGCCTTATCACAGCATGCCAGGCATGGTGTGTGTGTGTGTGTGGGTGTGTGGATTAGAGAGAGGAGGGGTTCAGGCAGGGGTCTTAAATTATGCCGTATTTGGCCAGGTCGCTGAGCTCCATGTCACCCAACGCTTCCCATGGGCACACTACTGTGATGTCTGTGCCTAGGCCTTCCATCCCAGGAATATCGTCACCAAAGCTGGGAAGAGGAAGGGAGGGTGATGAGTGTGTTGTATATAATGTAGTGTAGGTTGACTACAGATGTGATAGATGTCAACTATTGAATATGCTGTAGATGCTATGTGAACTATTGACTATAGATGCTATATAAACTACTGAATATAGATGTTATATGAACTACTGAATATAGATGCTATGTGAACTATTGAATATACTGTATTAACTCAATATTATAT
>JAODUK010085716.1:0-14722 GCA_027564635.1 Typhlichthys eigenmanni
CACACACCCACCCACACCCACACACACCCACACACACACACACACACACACAAACTCTACAATTTGCACCAAAATGCTTGGAATTTTTCCATGATTGGATTATATGAGCTACTAACTAGTCTTTATCTACCAGTCATCTGAGAGAGAGAGAGAGGGGGGGGGGGAAGATAAGACGAAAGAGGATGAGGGAATGTGTGTGTGTGTGTGTGTGTGTGTGCGTGCGTGGTGGGGGCAGACACTGAGTATATCAGGATGAATCTGAAAACAGGAAAGCGGGTTGCAATAAACAAGGGGAGCGGAACACAAGCCAAGTCACTTCCTGCTTCAGAGCTAGGGAGGAAACAGCAGATTTTTTAGGTATTTTAATCAGAATGTGGATGCAGTGCTGCGCAAAATAGAGCAACATCATTATTTATATGAATACATCTCAAACTTGATTTGTACCAAGTCAGCAGTGATATGTACACTTTCCAATTCCCACCCCTAAGCCCAACAGTTATGCACACAAACAGCTTTTTGCGACATAATGTAGATCAAATTGAAAAACATAACTGGATGTTGTTACCAAAGCGAGTTAGCATAGCTGACTCTCCATCTTCTACTAAAACTCAGTCAAATGTCCCAGTTGTACTGGATTCTTAAGAAAATACTGTTACAGTATGTTGCAGGGCCTGGACGTTGTGGGGTTTAGAAAGATCAAAGATCAAACTTTATAATTGAAGAACTCAATATGGTTGGTATAAGTTTGAGGTATGAAAATGAACCACTATTTGGATGATGTGTTACTGGTTCTATAAGATTATTTTAATTAATCATATATACAGTACAACTGTCCATTTTTAACTAGTGGTGCCCTTTTGATATTTTATATTTAGTTCTAAGTGTTAGATAATAAGTGTTAGTTTTTCTTCAGTTTATTTATTCAGATGCTTATTGTTTATTCAGTGCAAAAAAAGTAGGACATTTATTCTTCAGATTTCTTGTTACTTTCTTTTTATATTTACCTCCAGTAAAGTCAGCCAGACAATAATGCACCTATTCATATCTATTTTATTATGTAACATTATTTTAGTAAGTGGATGATCTGTGTGTGTGTGCGATGGGCGACTGTATAGAATGGCTCATCCCCTCGTTGTGTTGCAGTTATATCTCTGTTTATCTGGCTCATGTATTTGACTTGGCAGGCCTCGGGCTGAGCTGCACTTGGCTGTGTTTGTGGGTCAGCAGCACGCAGAGGAAGGCAACCTGGCACAGTCAACATGATCTCCTCATCTTCAGACAGGCCATGTCGCTAACTGGGAACAACCAATAAAGAGCTGGAAAGGGAAGAGAGGGAATGGAGCGGGGGAAGGGAAGGGGGAAGGAGAACACAAAGCTGATATTTAGTTAAAGAACAGATAGATTCATCTATGCTTCCTGTGTGGATTGGGCTGAGTACTGTGTTGTCAGGACGAGTACCTCAAGTGAGACCGCACAGATTTGATCTGCCACTTGTGTGTTCAGCTGTGAACTAGCCCTATGCTAACTGATAATAACTGCAAAGAGAAGTGTCTTCTAGGGCTGTCTGTGCTATCTCCCTGATTAACGGTGACCTGTGACCACGATAGAGACTGGGCAGTGTCTGCAGGCTCAACCGTAAAATACAGCCTCTGGACAGGTCTCTCTCGTGGCGTGGGAGGAGGAAGAGCTGCCACCTATCAAGGTGTAGGGCACACATCCCTCTCTCCCTCTCTCTGTCTCTCTCTCTCCCTCCCTCTCTTTGCTCTACCCCCTATCCCGTGTCCATGCCCCAGTTAAACAAGAGGAGAGCCTTTTTCTTTTTTTCTCGTTCCCTTCCTTTCAGAGTGAAATATACACAGTTAAAAAAGAGATACTGTTGTTTTATTTTTCATGAATACGGTGTCATCCTGCATCATGCAACTTAACCAAGTTTGCGTGTGATCAAATTACAGTGCTCCATTTCAGAGAACGACATAGAGGAGATTTGTATGCGGATGAGAATAATAACTTCAGACAGAAGGCACAGCAGACATATGACAAGTTAACACTTATCCCTGTAATAGATCATATTTATTATCACATTTGTGTATTTTATGGAAATAACTCTGAAAGATTGAGGCATATTGAAGACACTGGGTTTGAGTTACAGTCCCTAGTTGACAAATTTTACTAAGTTTACTAATACTAAAATTTTTTTATTTATTTATTTGAATTTCTTTATTGATAACACTGTGATGGAGATGGTGTGTATGACTACTTGTAACCTATATGTAGCTCACACATTCAGTACAACGATATGGACTAGCTAGGGTAACAAAATAAATACCCACAACATATTTCCACACAAATTAACAGAATAATCTCTACAGATCTATATGCTCTATATGCTACCTCTAGCCCATGGTAATATAACTGGTGAAGGTCGACATCTAGAGGAATCAATAGAAACTGCTCTTAGTAACACCTGGGTTTTTGATCTTTATAGAGTCTCTCTCTCTCTCTCTCTCTCTCTCTCTCTCTCTCTCTCTCTCTCTCTCTCTCCCCCCTCTCTTCCCTCTCTTTCCTCTCCCTCTCTCTCTCCTCTCCCTCTCTCTCTCGCGATTTTCTGCCTCATTCATTTTGATTCACGGCTATGCTATTTGTTGGATATGTAGGCCTATTAACAACAATGTCATTCAGCATTGCAACAGGACAGAGCAGAGCAATGCAACCAGATACATTGTGATCACCAATCAAACACAACGAGAGTCGAGCCAACGTCACTGCCCTGCCCTGCTCTGATCCCACGTCTAGCGGCTAGCGCAAACCGCGTGATGACTATCGCCCGGCCAATATAAACGCGGCTGCTTGCCAGACGTGGAAGGCAAAATGGAGGAAAAGCTGATATTGTGTGTGTGAATTCCCTGAATTATTTAACAAAAGTGCGTGCTTGTATCGAGCCATTAAAAGGAAAGCCCGTGGAAACGTTTCCAACCAAGCCTATTAGTCTAGTGTGACATGGTGTGCCTGATAAACATATTATAACCTACAGGCAACGAAAAAATGAGGTAATTTCGCTATAGGCTATAGGTTTTGTACATTTTGTAAAATTCGTCATCCGCGACTGCCCCCGCGCAGAAGTCTGCGCTCAGACTACCGGCGATTGCAACTGAAGCAAGCCGCGTCCTATCTGAATGGAAAGACGATGCGTTTTACTTAGCACGTAAGGCTGCAGATAAGGGCCACGGCCACACGATGGCACACTGACTCCTTTAAAGGACACAATACTGAAATACTGGTGGATTAAACCTTCATAACAGATCAGATAAGACATGTAGGCCGTATTAGAGAATTTTTTCTGTCTCAGTAGGCTAGTCATAATAACACACTCCCAGTCTGAGGTGATTTATTTTTGATAGAGTGAATCCAGTGAAATGGATCTAAAATTATGAAATGGAATTGGTCTGATCTGCGATGAGGATTTTTATTTAATAGTTCTAAGTGCTTGCTCACTCTCAGAAGAAACCAGTGTCAGGCACCATACAGGTCTTCATGCAAATAAGTATTACTAGGCTATACCAAATATACTGCGTGAGCCTCATGCCTGAAAGTATACTGTAAGTGTATAGGCTACATGTGCAATAATCATTTAGATAAAGCCATGTTTTTATCTGTAACGTTCTTTAGATGCAGCTTTCAGCCTTGTGTCAATCAATGGAACATGGCCAGAAAGCTGATGCTGTGACCATAGATACATTTTGGAGAAAATGTGCCTTCGGCCAAAAAGTAATTTGGTATTAAGGTAGAGAATTAGACCTAGTGGATGTGGCCAGCATTAGATGTGATTAAAGCTTTGGTGCATCGATTGGATCTCTGATACAACGTCCTATCTAAGCCTTGGGTTGTTTAAATGAATGGCATAATCACTCTATTTAATTTCATGATTTTCCACTGTACCGCCATTCAAAGATTTAATTTGCTATACACATTTGCATAGTGCAATGGGTCAAAAAACAATCAAATTGTTACCTATATTGTTAGAGAGTAACTAATTGAAACAAGCAGTAATGCGATTTAGTTTAAATTAAAAACTCAAAGTCAGGGAACTTTCTCATGTATTATTCAGTGGTGCAAAGCGGCCTTGCTTAAAGCCTTGTGAGAGGTGAGATGAGAGGCTTTTTGGATCTGTACATGGGAGAGATACATCTGTTCCAGCTCACAGACTCGGAGATCAATCCGGGCGGCCGTTGGTGTGCTTCTGTCTCCACGGACACATCTGTGGATGCATTAGCGGCGCCGGTGTTACAGTAAATATGAAGCCCGTGCAGGAGGTGGGGGTTACAGTGCGGATATTAGGACAAACCTATTGCAGAAGGCAGAACCTTGCCTCTGAGCCTGTCACTTTCATGTTAGCAGCTGTCCTAGCGCAAAATGGCCAATTATTATTATTTCTCATCTGCTGGTTGTGGAGGTATAGATATATTTTGGGGGAGAGGGGAGTGCGTGGTTGAGAGAGGGAGGGAAGGAGGGAGGGAGGAAGGGAAGGTACCAAGGGAACCAACATCAGATATGATGGATGCAGATAAGCCAGGAAATAAAAACCCTATTTCCCTAGCATGGAAATCAGACAGCATCCAGCGTGACGGAAGGTCAATCCATTGTTGGCAAAGGAAAAAGATTCAATTAGATGGGACTTTCTGGTTTGGGAATAAGCAATTTTATTGTATGGTAATGATGATTGTATTTGCAGTGCTTTAACATTGATTATGCTGTGTAAGTAAGTCAAGTGACACATTGAATGTGTATGTGGGTGTGCCATGTATAAGTTAGTTATTTTATTGCAGAAGAGTGTGAAATAAATGTGATATAGCTCCACATTTGTGAGCACGCGTTAGTGCCACACAGAGTGCGATGAAGACAGAATTCTCCACTGAGAGTCTTTTATTGATCTGCCTTCCATTGTTTTTGATCTGATTTGATTGAGTGGTGCAACTTCAGATCAGATGATATTTTAAACATTAGTATACCAGTAAACAACTATTGAATGTAAAATAGTGGAGTAATTGCATCCCGAGCAGAGCAGAGATGACATCAGACTCCCTCTGTGTCTGTTGCAATCCGAGCTCCTCTGTTCTATATGTTTGCATGTGGGTGTGGATGTGTGTGTGTTTGTGTGTGTGTGTGTGTGTGGCTCACACAGCATTTGTTTTGGTCTGAGATGCTGGTGCTTAGTGTGACATATAGTGGCAAGAAATGTCACATTTAAGGATTTCATGTACTTGCAGTAGTGTCGACCATGGCATTTACCCAGCAGCTTGGCATTTATTTTTAATATTATTATAATTTCCAAACTTTTTGCAGTGTATGTTATTGTTTTGTGGTGTTTAAAAATATATTTTTTTGTAAAACTGCATCTGATTTTCCTGGAGGTTACACAAACACAGCTTTCAACCATTCTCCAAGAAATAACATCTCAGTTTACATCAAAGATTGTTCTACAACTTTTCGCAGGCCGTTGATAATACAACCTAAAGTAGATACGTGCGTGTCTTTGATTGCAGCTGACAGGTTCAGTCTGTATTCTGACCTTTAGAATGACTGGATAGAAGTTAATGAGCGGCATCAATATCAGGCTACATCATTTGATAGAGCTGAGGAGAAGGAAATCTCTCATCAAAAAGTAAATGCATTTAGAAATAACTTCATACATTTGTGCATGTTGACAGGAACCAGCTCCCACTCAACCCTCAATATTTCACACTATCTCTTTAACAGGAAGTTGAACATTTCCACACTTACAATGGAAACTTAGCAAAGTCCTTCTGGCGCTCATTCCATTCTTAATGCTTTTCTAGTTTTGTCTAGTCTGGTGATAATAACAGTGAGGGTTCATGTCTCACTTCCTCCATCTGTCCTGCTAGTATCTCTATGGGCAACAGAGAACCAGCACTGTTAATTTATCTTATTTACTTCTCCAAATATGGCCACTTTGTCACACAGATCGTTTGTCCTCCAGGATAAATATTTCCCCAGTGTCGGTGCACACTAAATGTTGATTTATCCTCAGGTCTGTTAAACTGGCCAATATGCATATGGCGTGTTTGCGTTTTATCGGTCTGCAACTACCACAAAAATATCTACAGTAATTACTGTCAAAGACTGACAGCAGTGTTGAAGTCCATTTATTTGTCTGCAGAGACATTAGTGTATATACAGTACGTTAACTGAGTTGTCATTTTGTTTTGTGCATTGACGAAATCTCATGTGACAATTGGCTGACGTAATGGGAGAAAAACATGATGGTGTACGATTTGATGCTAATGAACTGAGTCTCTGCTGATTTTTACACCTCAGAGATAAATCAGATAAATCAGTCGGATAGCTATTTATGTTGCTGAAACAAAGGAATTTTGAACAGGCCATTTAACTTAACACCCTCTCTTCTTTTCTAACGGTCTGAGGATAATTAATATTAACTAATCTAAACACTTGTGTCTTCTATCCCATGGCGTGTCATCCTTCCCTAGGGCCATTATAAAATGCATATTGCAATGAAGGGCGATGAAATTTACTCTTTTGTTTATATTGGATATACAACACTGGCCAATGCAATAGCCATTTGGACTGTGAGACTTCATCGTTGAGACTGCCTCACTTCACTGTGAGTCTTCACATGTAGTTGTAACATAATTTGACAACATACTGTGTGTATTTCCATGTTGTGGTCTACCAAAATGGTTGTATCATTGTTAAAATAATGAGGGGTTACCTTCAAAGAGCAAAGAAAAACCCCCAAAGAACTGCAGCAATAAAATGCACTGTAGTAAACTGCATTAATCGTCGATGAACTGCCAAAACAAATTAAGACACAATCTCAGTCGGGATATAGAGTCCCCAGTCTTGTACGTACATGTAATTTAAACAATAAATGGGCTCTAATGGTTGTGTCTAGGATGAATTAAGCCACATGCTAAAACACTGCTGCACCAGCATTGGTGTTGTTTATGTTCAATGCTGAATGCTGAATTACCCCCAACGTCTCTCATTCTCAAACTCATTAACTATGCTTTATACTGCAAACAACCATTACAAACAACAATGTTCTACACTTAAATGCTTGGTTATGTTTGAATGATGTTTGAAAATATAATAGCCAATTAGTATTTGATTATGTCAATAAAGATAATGTACATGCGAAATATACAGTATTAAGGAACTAGATTTGTTTAGCTAAAGTATTATATGTATTGCTTATTGTAGGCTATATACAGTAACCTTAACCTATAGGCATTATTCAATTTAGTAGAAATCAGTATAGGAAAAAAGCTTTTGTTCCATACAGCTTGTGGTGCTAAATACTGTGTTGAAATGTTGAAATGTTCCACACATACTATTGTACATGAATGTAGTATTTTATGATAAAAAATCCGATTAAATAATACATTAGGAAAGGTTTGTTGTTAGACTGAAAATGTAATATATTTGGAAATACATAATTATTAATATGCAAATCAAAAGATGGCAGTTGGAGCAAAAATTACATAAATAAAAAACAGCATTCTTTTTATTTTATTTTATTTTTTATAACTTTTTATCTTTGTAAATAATTACACCATGCATAGTCAAGTCATGGTTGCCTTCACAATAACTTTAGCTGTGGTGACAAACACTGAATTCACTCAGAAATGTCTAGTTTCCAATTTCTAATGATCAAATACACAAACAGAGCAGCAGCAATGAATGGTAATGAAATGCTCGGTCATAGTGAACACTTTACTCTCCACACACAAGACAATCAACAAAATATGATGGTACAAAAAAAAACATATATCAAAAGAATAAGATATAATAACACACAGTAGAGTAGACAGTATGAAAAAGTATACAATAAAATATAGGGTAAAATAATAAGATTTGAATAGATCAGTATAATTGTCAATAATTTCTATCCAATTCTTTGCATACAACAAAACACTGTTTTTCACGAGCCGAGGACCGAATAAATAAGTATAGTCCACAATCTAGCTCAGTATAGGAAGGAAATTAATAAAGAGATGTGATGGTGATGTGGTTGTTAATTTGACAATAATGGCACATTCTCATTATTTCAGCATAACATTTCTAGTTACGACTGAATAGATATTCAGTTGTTCAGTTGTTTGAGCTCATTATTTATTAGCCTATGAGGCTACAGCATCACCCAACATGCTGATCAATGCCCTCACTAAGTCCCACCCCACTCGGTTACTGTTGCTACGCCTGTGATGTACAGTATTTGCACCCGGCATGTAAGATAATGGTGATTACGATATCAGTGAGACATATTCCAAAGAGAATATAAGTAAATGTCTGCGGCAAGTGGTGCAGTGGTATAACGGGGCGATAAGTGCTAAGAACTCGCTGGTTCAAACCCTGCTAGCGCCTCACCCAGTGTTGCAGTGTCCTTGAGCAGAGCACCTTACCATAACTGCTTCCAGTGGTAAGGTATTTCCTTGCATGGCTGACATTGCCATTGGTGTATGAATGGGTGAATGTGAGGCGAATAATGTAAAACGTTTTATAAATGCTGTCCAATTACTGTACCATCATTGTTTAGTCAGAGAGAAAGATAGAACTGCAAAATGTTTTTGAGAGGTATATTCTATACATTCACGACAATATAATTTCACCAGTCTCAATGCAATCATCTCACCCCTCATCATCTCACATGAATTCACATGAATGACAAACATGTAGGCTACAGGAACACCAATGTCCTTAACACAATAGGGCAAATCAATACATTGACCTTTCTTGTGCCCTTTGTAGTGAGTGATAGCAAGTTCAAAGAGGCCCATACTGCTTTATGTGCTCCACTGTTCCACTGTTCAGGTTGATTACTATAGAGAGCCTAAGTCACTTCTGCATTATGGGACCTATGTTCAAAAAAGAATATTTGGTAGTCAACGGCGAGAATACCATTATTTTTAGATCCCGAAGTTACATAATGACATTTGAATATTTAAAATACAAAATTTTGAGTCAAGAAAGTCTCAGTTTGTCCTGCATTTGTTGAAGTGTAAGACTGTGAAAATATGTAATTTAAAACTACAAACCCTGTGTCGCGTAAGTGTCATAACGTTTTCCCGCCACAATCCACAAGCCGAAGAAAATTGTTTTGGTTTTGGTCGAGACAATAGCTGTAGTTCACTGAGTGGTTACACACAAAACTAAATATGACTTTATAGCTTCACAACAAACAGCAATGTTCTTTACTTGAATAATGATCTTTTAAATAGACAATCATCATATGTACTTCGTGTCACATTTAAAACGGGATCTAAAAATAATTTGATTCTCTGTCGACTACCATACCTATTTTTTCCCATCCTAAGGTCCCATAATGTAGAAGTGACTTAAGCTCTCTATAGCTACAGTATACTAGCCCGACCCGCCTACAATGGTCTTAGCCATTTTAGCAACCTGTAACTTCACCTTGTGTTATGCAAAGATGGTAATCTATCTTCCATCTGATTCTGACCTAACCTTAACGCATGTGTATGTGTGTGCATGTGCGTGCGTGCGTGTGTGTGCGTGTGCGCGTGTGTGTTTGTGTCTGCTGTCTCACACACTGTTCCCTCAGGTGCGTGCAGCAGTAAGTAATGAGTCTGACTCTTTGCCTCCAATAAGCCCTTAACTCTGCCCCTCACAGGAACCTAAGTAACTCAGCAGTGCCTGGAACTTAATGATAGGAAGATACATTGAAATATAATCTCAATAAAGTATGAATAAACGTGTAGGTAGTTAGTTATTTCTTTTAAATTTTTTAAGCTGTTTACAGAATATATATTATATATATAGATATATATACATATATATATACATAATATGCCAAATGGTGACAACTGAAATTGCGTCATGTGAGTTTGAAATACAAACTATCTTCTGCTGATTTGAAAACACATATTAATGCGGGGCACTCTCACCCCTAGAGATATTTCAGACTGTTCCTGCTTTATTGATCTGTGACACACTGTTTCAGTGCAGGAACTCTGGAGGGTTGGGCAGTGGGCGGGGGAATTCATATGCTTCACAAGTCAGGAAAGTAGATCTCTCTCAACATGAGCTTTGGGCAAGGAATCAGGCCCGAGACAAGTCTTGCTGTGAATTGTATGTTAGAAATAGCGTACAATAACAGAAAATAGCCATGAGTGTGCAAACAATTTTGATAATGCCTATCATTATTCTTGATTTAGCTAGTCTCATACAGTGCAATGACTGCCATCTAGAACAGGGTGCCCCATAGCTAGTTTTATTATTCACCACATTCTGTGTGTGTGTATGGGGCGTGTGCGTGTGTGTGTGTGCGTGCGTGTGTGCATGTGCGCGTGCGTGTGTGTTAGTGTGTACATGTGCATGCCTGGGTGCCTGAGCTTGTGCATGCACTCGTATGTGTGGCTGCCCCTTCAAGATAGGGAAATAACAGCACAGATTGAGTTCTCGGAGCAGAACCGATCCCTAGGAAAGACAGGAATATGGGGGTCTCTGGGCTCTATGTTGTGTGCCCTGTATCTCCTATGGCTAATCTCATGCATTAATACTGTACAGTGGACCACAGAGCACAGACATTGGCACTGCTTCTCTTCCATACGAACGAATTACTTTCTAATTACAATGGTCAAATTTAGCTTCAAACAATGGCAGTGTCCAATTACAGTAGAATATTTGACCTGTAAACCCTTTCCAGCTAGCTACAGTAGTAGCCGCAATCTGGTGAAGATTATAACAAATTATATAATTCAACAATCATTGGCAACTATAAACATTATAAAAGTAGCTATATTAAAGAGATTTCTTCAATGTTTTTAAATTAGTCTGAGCCCCCCAAAAAGCGTCAAGTGGCCATAGCAACCTCTGTTGTAGAGCCGTGGTTTGGAGAATAGACACGCACTTCCATTCAAACACGGACACACACACACACATACATGACCTTTTTCACATGTCAGCCTGAGGTTGAGGCTGGATGTTTGGACCTGCCGTTGTCATGGGGAAAGTCTGGGAAAAGGAACAAGCATAGGACACAGGCAGAGAAAAGCCTGTCGCACTTTATAAACATGCTCAGATTTCGTGATCTAAATGAACAGGTAAGCTATAATGAAATCCTGGCTCAGAGAACAACTCATTTAACGATTCCGTTATTGATCATTTGGAATTGAACTTTACTAATACAGGATTCATTTCCATATTACTGAGACGCTATTGAATCATGTTATTGTGCTACACTTAATAGGCTTTGCTGGCACCGTTTATGCAGGTAATTTGGGAGAATATAATTGATGTAACCAGGATTGACTTTATACATTTGTACAATGTCAAATATGATTTCCACAACTTTATACGACAGCATATTAAGGATGTCATGTTTTACTATGTCACTTTACTGTGTTTACTGTGTCACTGAAATGTAGGCTCCGCAGGACACAATAGCAGGCTATGATCTATCCTCAAGGTGTGGACCTTTGAAGACCGCAATGTACTGTATCTTCAAAGTCTAGATGCATTTGATAATATGATTATTACATTAAACACACCTTATGGCTAAATCAGTTTAAGTATAGCCTTGCCTAGCTTCAAATGTATCAATCATATACTGCAGTTCTAGCCTATTTACTACACTGAAATTAATAGCATTGGCACAGTTTGATCCAACCTTGTAAAGTAAAGAGTCATAGTTCTTTGGTAAAAAAACAAACAGTTTTTTGATTTTGCTGGAAAAATTGTGCTTTTAATCTTAAAAATGGTATGTTTATTTCTCACAAATGTATCACATTCAAATCTCAGAGAATAGCAGCGTTTTTTTGTGTAAATGTACGACTTTAATCTGATAATAATAACCCCCTCCCCTTAGTTTACCTATAGTTTTACAGTGTACAAAGGCCCATAGGTGCCAGTGGACATTGGTGAATATAGATTTTGTGGGTGCATCTTACTAGATAAAAGACAACTCTAAAGGCATTTGTGTGTCTGCAGAAGCTGAGGAAAATATATAGCTAAACCTGGTCATACTGGAGGCCAGAAGGAGGCGTTTTTGTTCTCCACCACATAAAGTCCGTGGGAGAATGAAAAGCTTTGCCTTTTTTGCACATAGAGCAAAGTTGCAGAGACAAGCAGACGTTACCTCGCAAAGTCAAGACCCAACGTTTGCGATGCATATCGACATATTGATTTTCCTTGGCAGCTATTGGCAGAGGGAGTGCGGAGGGTGGGGATATGTGTTTGGGTCCACGAAGCATGGTGGGATCCTTCCGGCATTATGCACGCCAAGAGAACGAGGCTTAGCATATATTGAGTGTTTATGCAATGGAATAGAAAGTGTGGCGCACCTTTAACTTTAACTCACCGTATGTTAAGTCGGGCTTAACCGAAAATCCCCCTTACACAAACACAAGTCCAGGAAAGGGTTGTCATGCTGAAAAACTGTTTTGCTCGTATTTCATACTGACGATTGCATTAGCTTAGCATAATAGATGCAACAGCTGCTGCAAATCTGTATAAGAGAGAGGCAGGGGGGAGGGAGGGGGAGAGCCCAAGGTGTAGAGCATGGCTCCTAGCTGATAGATGAAGGATAATGCGTTGAAAGAGGTGATCTGGAGGAGAGTGAAGGATATCCATTGTTTGTCTTCTTAAGGGCAGGGCACACATGGGGGACAGTGCTGGAGAGTATGTGGATTAGAGCAAGGCTCTGCCCTGAATATAGAGGCATTCCAAGGTCTCCTCTCTCTCCTCTCTGTTTTCTATTTCACGGCTTAGGCAGAAAATCTCCTCCACACGGCTGCTTCACAAACACCTGCTTGTTTAGCGCGTTAATAGGTGATACGTGTCTGCTCATTCACTCATACGTCACATACTGTAAGTATGGTGAGAGAGAGAGAGAAATGGCTTAGTGTGCTATCAGGACATTGTGTGTATATGTATTCATTTGAGTTATGAAATATACTGTTTTGAGGTTGGATTCATAGTTGAAGGTCTCCTTTGTTTGTCATCATGCACTGCACACATACTGTACACGTGCGCACACATGGACACGCAGGCACGCACGCACGCACACGCAGGCACACACACACACACACGCAGACACACACACACACACACACACACACAGACAGCAGATGCATATACACTCACATTGATAGAAATACACATGCCTCCACCCACATGCATGTACAGAAATAAACAGGCACACCAAAATAAGGATGTGTGAAATCATGCCCACATTGACAAATTGCTGAATGCACACATGCACGCACGCACTCACACACACACACACACACACACACGCACTCACACACACACGCACACACACACTCACTCTTACTCTAAAGCCTTGTTTCCAGTGAGGCTGGAGGGCGGGCGGCAAGACACAGCTTACCCCCAACTGAGCTGGCATGACTTAGACTTAGAGTTTTACAACCAACGTTATTGATTTACACATTATCTCCTATCACAGCCAATCCTTCTGTAGGGACTCACAGGCCATTGTTCTATTCTATTCTATATATATATATGTTTCATTATTATGTTATGTTGTAATGCAATATATTACTCTATATCAAATTCTTTTTGATTCTATATTGTATTGGTTGGATTATTGTGAAATAATGCAATAGATCACTGTATACTGTATTATATTATTTCCTGCTACATTTCTCACAAAAATAGTTGGTTTTTCTGCTGTTTATGGGAATATTGTACAATCCGATCATTTAGCAGAAGCTTTTAGGGAAGTATTAAGCAGCAGCTAGGTTTAAGGAATCTTGATCCTCCCCTTCAATGTTTCAGATATATATATATTACATTATATAATTTAATGCCATGTTTTGCTCCGTTTTATTCTTCTGTTCTAAGCAATATCGTTTTGTTGTTATACAATATGTTTCTCTATTCTGTTCTATTATATATCTCTATTCGTGTTAGGAATCGAAGGTGCATTGATTTTATCCGAGGCTGCGGTTCTTCTATAATATGTGCTTGAGGATCTATGAGATATTTCTTTGTTTATGCTGACGGTATAGCAGTCAGCACAAATCACATCAGGAAGGAACTGTGTCATTGGGCAATAATTGGAATTATGCAAATATTCACAAGACAGCACTTTGTAATAACCACACTTATTCATGAATTCCCTTTTTGTATTTAGTTCACTGTGAGGCATCGGCTTCTCTTTTTATAATTCATGTAGAATTCATTATTTTCTGACACTGTTATTTTTATTGTGTCAACTTGTAAATAGCAGGACATGAAAAAGCAGCGCCTCCTATTGAACACGGCACAAAGAAACAAAGTTAACACTCAAAGAAGCTTTTCATGCGTAAGTGTTGATTTCTCCGGGGAAGATCAGTGGGCACTTTTTCTCTCTCTCCCGGTTCGATCCAGCGCCGCGCTGATGTAAAGTTGGGGTGTGAGGAGACCGAGAAGAAATCCATACGCGTCTCTGGCCGTCCATTGATATTCTCCTGACTCGCCTCTTTTCCTCCATCCCTCCATCCCTTCCGCCCAGCCCCTACTCCATCTCTGTCTGTGGGTTTTGCCCTGGGTTGGTCCATCGTGGCCAATCTATCCTCACGCCCTCCACTGGCCAGGTCAGGAAATCCAATATCCCCAGGATCCAGCGATCTGTCGCGCTCACCCACCACCTGCACCCAGCCAACAAGCCCCTCCCCCCACTCCTCTGCTTTTTCTATCTTCTCCTGTGTCCGTCGTCCCC
>JAODUK010085717.1:0-14721 GCA_027564635.1 Typhlichthys eigenmanni
CTGTTCTACAAGCTGTACAATCACTACTTTACATTGCAGAAAAGTGTAATTTCTTCATTGTTGTCACATGAAAAGCTCACATATTTGCAAATATGTGAGGGGTGTACGCACTTTTGTGAGATACTGTATGTGTGGATATTGTTTAACATCCAACCTCCAGAATTAGTTCACGTAAATGTTTTGGTAATTCAATATTGCAGTACGTCACATGATCGCATCATGTACTGTATACATAACGGTACATTTGGATAACAATAATTTAATTGTCAAGCATGGTCTATTACTGTCCATTGTTTTATTTTCTTTTTTCTAGTAGACTTTATCTTTGCACGACAAGGCAAACCTGTTAAGTGTGTTCTCGTGGGTGTACATGTAAAGACCATGTATGTGGCCGAAAAAGGTGAATGGTTACTTTTTAACATCATCATCAGCATCATCGATGTCATTTGCTTTCCTCAAGGTCAACCTACGCACCCCCTGGTGGCTAGAGGTGGTGCAGCGGGCCATCCAGTGCTCCATAGACGACGACCTCGTATCTCGTATCCACAACGAGCTGACATCGAGCTACAAACAGCAGGCTAACAAGTTCTCCATTGCTGACAAGTAATGTGTGTTTAACAGCATGAAATAACGGCCGACTGTTATTATGACAAGCATTTGCATAAAACGTTATGTATGTAGGTTCCGTGACGGCCGTGGCCTGCAATTCCTTCTCACCCAACAAATGGATGATCTAATGAAGTCGCAAAAGACTGTCCAAAATGCAGTAAAGAATCTGGAAGGCCCGGCGTCAAAAGACGTTATTGAAGACGCCACAATCTGTCACCTGAGGCCGGTCCGCCTCCCACTCAACAAGTAAGAAACCAGTTGGCCTACTGCTACTCACAGTTGTGTCATGTAACAACTAACAGCTTTTATGGAGTGAAATGGTGTTGTTTTTACTAAATGTCAAATAAAATGCACTATTTCCTCGTATTACAAGTTGTGTATAGAATTATTGTACCACTTTGTTTCTGTATGCGTTTCAGTTGTGTGTTCTGCAAAGCAGATGAACTTTTCACCGACTACGAATCCAAGCTGTTCTCTCACACGTAAGCATTGAACGGTAAGCCGTGTCCAAACCACGTTGAGACCCGTTGACCTGGAACATGACACACATGTGGCCTGGCCACCCCTCTGACAGGGTGACAGGGCAGACGGCCATCTTTGAGGAGATGATTGAGGACGAGGACGGCTTGGTGGATGACCGCCTGCCCACCACCAGCCGTGGCCTGTGGGCTGCCAGCGAGACGGAGCGCACCCTGAAGGCCATCTTGTCCTTCGCCAAGGCCAAGCGGATGGACCCTGAGCTGGTGGAGGAGGGCAACACCTTCATGGAGCTGTTTGAGACCTGGAAGAAAGAGTACAAGGTGTGGTTGTCGCACTTGCTGATACGCAGACTGGGACAATCCTCGATTCCCGTCTGGAGTTGTTGGGAACGTTAGGGAACTGGCTATCTTTAAGGAGCTCTGTCTGTCTGTCTGTCTGTCTCCAGGTGCTGCATGAGTACTGGATGGTCCTGCGGAATCATGTGTCGGCTATCGACGAGCTGGGGATGGCCACGGAGAGGCTACGCGTGCGCTTGCCCGATGAGCCCAAGCCTAAAGTGCTGCACATCATCGAGCCCCATGAGGTGAGAGAGCGGGCCTGTTGTCTGAGCCCAAAGCTAGGTCTCACAGACGATAGGTCACAGACAGACAGACAGACGGCACGTTACAACAAAGGATTGCTTCTGGACTTTCGAAGGTGTGTTTTTCCACAATCTCATTATTGTGTTTCCTTTGCTTGTTGGTTTCAGGTGGAGCAGAACAGAGCAAAGCTTCTGAACGACCAAGCTGTGGCAAAGTCTCAACTCCAAAAGAAACTGGGCCAGTTCCTATACCTCACAAATCTTGAGAAGGTGATATATGAATAATACTGTATATGCCCTTTATCCACTGTATTGTTGAGGAACTTCATTGCTAACTGTTTGTTTAACAACGTCTATACTAATATGACGTACCTTCCTGTTTCAGTCCCAGGATAAGGCCACGGGGGGACTGAATCCAGAACCCTGTCCAATCTGTGCTCGTCCTCTAGGACAGGAGGTAAGTTGTCTTTGGTAGGGCTGAGTGGACTACTTACGGTCATTTAACAATTCATTAGTATAGGTATTTCATTTCTTCCTCTCAGAGGTAATAATAAAAATATGAATCTCTTAAGTAATATGTATCATATTGGTTGACAATGCAAGCATTCTGGTAGTGAAGTCCCTTTTCTCTGTGCCCACGGGCACCTGGTCGCCGGCAGGGACGACGAGAGTCGCCCGCAGAGCATGTTCTAAAGATAGCACTAGTCGCCATGGAGCTCCATCTAAAATGTTATTTAATTGTGTTGCAGCCAATCAATAATCATCACTGCATTGATGTACATTTGAAAATGACATTATTGAATCTAACATTTTCAAAACAATGTTGTATGAATTAAGTGATCTTGTCTGGCTGAAAGTTCAATATTGTTCGTGTGACAACAAACCATCTGAGGCAATTAAGCAAACGGGCGCAGCTACAGGAGCTAGAAAAAACTAAACGAAGACAAGCATGGCAGAAAAGCTAAAGAAAACATAGTATTTTTGCAATGATTTTGAGTAAGTTATTTTTTGAAAACAAAGTAGACCTATCACATGTCTGACTGTGGCAACGGCAAAGTGGCGTAATTTAGAGACACTTCTCTCCGATGTCCAAATGGGGGCAAGTAACTTACTATGGTTGGAAGAGTGTCAACTATGTCCGGGAACTTGACAGAGAAGATGAACCGGGATCTGGTTATACGTGCAGGCGGTTTAGTAGTCTATCCAATGCATTTCCGTGGACAGCAGAAGCAGCTGATGATGTTAATCCGAATGGTGTTTGATGGAAACGACACATGATTTGAAGATGTGACAATTAAAGGTAGGTCTAATAGTTACAGGCGACTGTTTTAAGCTAATACACTGTTTGTCAAATTTAACAAACACCTCCTTGCATTTCGCTATCTTACCGATCTCTCTGCACTCTAAGAAAACTATCTGGTAGCCTACTTTTACACAGCCCTTGCTCCGTAAATAGGAACATAAAGTAAACGCTGCCTTGCTTCAAAATGTATTGCGATGTGTGCGGCGGGGCGGTATAGGGATTTTGATTTGACCTCAAAGTTAGCAAGCGTTCACGAGAACTGACCCTGCATTTAATGGCTTCCTAAAATATGTAGCAGAAGTGATCATTTGTACAAAAAACAGGTGTGATTTCGAACAAAATTAATCAACAAAAGTGCTCATTCATGCAAAGCTGTCAAGAAAGATACAGTACACACAAATAACAGATGTGATGATCATGCTGACTTTCAAATGTTCAAACTTCAAACTAAAAGACTGAGATCTTATAACAGAAATGGTGTTGCATGTATCTGTGTTGTTATTATTGTGAGGACTCATTACCAGCAGCCTAGCCTAACGTGTGATTAGATAGTCTCTTTTAATATATGAATATTTATGAATAATATTATCATTAAAGGTGAATCATGTAACTTTCTTATTCAGGACGTTTCAAATAAGTAGCCCTTCATATTACTCAGTACCCTTGAAGTAGCTCTCAGCTCCAAAAAGGCTGGTGACCCCTGTTCTAGGCAGTTAGAAACACAACACCTACCTGCCTGCCTGTCTGTCTGTCTGTCTGTCCGTCTAGCAGTCTAATCAAGACTGCCTGGGGATTGTAATTACATCTTGTCTGAAACAGAGTCCTACAGTGTGTTTAACATGTGGTGATGGGCGCATCAAGGCCTGCTTTGGTTAAACAGCCTTTTTTCATTGTTGGGTGAATCCTATAAATAAATCAAATTTATATACTCTTGACTTAACATGTATTCAAGCAGATTGTACACATTTGAGAATATAATGACCATTGTGTCAGTGGTTTGTTTTGGTGTTTAGTTTCCAGCACACAGCAGGCAGCCCATGTTAAACTCCCCAAACACAGCCCCATTCATGCTTGAGCTCCCAGTGATGGATAGATGCGGTAGTAAGGGGCATTTGTGTCGCTGTCCTGTGTGTCTCCAGTGGGCGGTGTTGATCTGCGGCCACTGCTTCTGTAACGAGTGCATAGCTATCATCGTGGAGCAATACAGCGTGGGCTCGCGGCGCCGAGCCATCAAATGTGCCATCTGTAGGCAGACCACGTCACACACAGAGATCTCCTACGTGTTCACGGCCCAGTCCTCCAGCCAGGATCAGGACATCCCCGTCAAGGTCAGTCAAGGTCACAGCTGCTTGTTAGACTCAGAACAGGCAGGGCTTTGGAGAATGTTCTAGTATCATTTTAATGAGAATTTAAGTTAAGGATGTACCCAAGAAGCTCCTATCTGGGATTTTATCAAAAATGTATTATTAATTGTACGTACAAAACTATTTTTACCGTAAAATATTTGATTACTGGGATCATCCTGACTGGACAGCAATGGTCTGCGCATATAATTAGAAAATAATGCACTAATGCACGTTCTCACTAGACTAAGATACATCTTGTTGAGTTTAACAATAGAAATCGTCAGTGTGATATTTAGAGCTAGCTGTGTCTCTATGGTGACTGGATTTGATTCGTAGTGCAAAATGAATGTCTTCTAGAAAGGCAGCTCACTCTCCCTGCTACATCAGGTCAGGCCATTGTCATGGTATCTGTCTTAACTGCCCGTCAGGGAAGCCATTCTACCAAGGTGGAGGCGGTGGTGAGAACACTGAAAACGATTCAAGTGACTGACCCCGGTGCCAAGTGCCTCGTCTTCTCCACGGTAACGGTTGACTTGATGTAGTCCGGTGGATCAATGCTTGATTTGGATTAGACTCAGCTTTGTTCTCTGTTCTACCCAGTGGCAGTGTGTGCTGGATATTATCGCCAAGGCTTTGTTTGACAACAACATGGAGTTCTCACAGATCAACGGGATTCACAAATTCCAGGTTTGTATTTGTTGTATTTTTACGGTATTTATTATATTTGCCAGCGGATGTATTAATTTATTTATTAAATGTATTTACTTTATTATGTTGCCCGGGTCAACTAATAATGTAAAGTAATGCTGCTCCAGGTTGTAACTGGTGTATTATTGACCACCGTGTTCCAGGAGAATCTCTGTTCGTTTAAATATGAAGAGAAGATCAACATCCTGCTCCTTCCTCTGCACACGGGCTCCAACGGGCTGAACATCATCGAGGCCACTCATGTTCTGCTGGTGGAGCCCATCCTGAACCCAGCGCACGAGCTCCAGGCCATAGGCAGGGTGCATCGCATCGGCCAGACCAAGTAGGCTAGGTCTCAGGAGAACATTAACGGATAGCATCACATTGCCATAAGGATAGAGATGCATTACAAAGTCTGTAATACATTTGTACCCAAAATCTGTTGAAAGTTACAGATCATAACTTGTATTATATTGTGAGCTGAGTCAGTGTCACAGACTTTATTATGGTGATTTTCGAGACACTAGTCTTGCCAGGCCAAACTTCGTATACTGCACTATTGCATAGAAATGTTGTCATGTACGCGATACTGGAGATGCACATACGGTGCTTCATTATGCTTTCTTAACCATGTTGATTTTGTTTCAACAAATAACTGAGTTGTGTTAAGTCACAACACAACTTTTGTCACTTACATTTTAGAAAGGGCATCCCAAACTTAAAGGCAGGATTAGTCATTTTCGAGAGTGTTTGATAACTTTCAAAAGCTCCGCCCCACACATGCATTGCGAAGGGCATTGTTTTTGTGAGCGGTGTTTGCCATGTCCCTATTTACGGAGCCAGAGGTACCAGATTATTCTTTCAGCACACATAGAGAATGGTAATATAGCAAAATGCAAGGAGATATTTGGTGAATTTGAAAAAGTGTATTAGCTTACAGTAGCTGACTATACGTTTTAATGAAACCAAAGCTGGCCACTAATCTTTCTGGTTTTTACCATTGTACTGTATCTAACAGTTAACTTGTAGAGAAACTCTGACTCCTTTTCTCTCTGTGCACTAGGCCCACATTTGTTCACAGATTTCTCATCAAATCTACTATTGAAGAACGAATGCAGACAATGCTGAAGACTGCAGAGAAAAGGTGGGTATCTTTCACACAACAAGCTCTTCATGGACAATGTTGTACCTGAGATGTCTTGGGTCAGACGCACTTGTAGTGCATGTAGCGGTGATGTGCCGCTTCAGTTGATCTGACGTGTGGCTAATGTCTGTCACAGCCACAGCACCCCAGCCATGAAGTACTCTGAGGCAGCTGTGCTGACGGTGGCCGACCTGGTGGACCTGTTCACGGATGGTGAACCTCTGGAGTGAGCCTGCCTACCGTAGTGAGCCTGTTAACTATAGTTAGCTTGCCTACTGCAGTTAGCCTGTCTACTGCAGTGAGCCTGTCTACTGTAGTTAGCCAGCCTACTATAGTTAGGCTGCCTGCTGCAGTGAGCCTGCCTACTGCAGTGAGCCTGCTTACTGTAGTTAGCCTGTCTGCAGTGAGCCTGCTTACTGTAGTGAGCCTGCCTATTGTAGTGAGCCTGCTTACTGCAGTGAGCCTGCCCACTATAGTTAGCCTGCCTACTATAGTTAGCCTGCTTACTGCAGTGAGCCTGCCCACTATAGTTAGCCTGCCTACAGCAGTGAGCCTGCCTACTGTAGTTAGCCTGCTTACTGCAGTGAGCCTGCCTACTGTAGTTAGCCTGCCTACTGTAGTTAGCCTGACTACTGTGCAAAAAGTAAGGGCAGCACCCTCTGAACAGAAAAATTGCACATTCCACTTTTTTATACAAGAATTTAAAAGTATGCATTTCCATAAAATATTTGAGCTTGTCCATAGACTAAAATGAGATAGAAGTCTTTTAGAATAAGAACATTGGAATTTTAACATACTGTATATTTATTCTATTGAATACTAATACAATTTAACTCATGACTACTATATTTTAATTGTACAAGCACAGTTTTCCTAGTTTGTGTTGATCAAATATGATGTTAATTGTGTATTCGGTCATCCTCTGTAAGCTAATACTGTATGGTGAGCAGTTGTATAAAAATGTCAAAAGAAGTTAACGAGATGCTTTAAATGCATATATGTATGTGATATTTTCTTCATTTTGAGAAAATAAATGTTTGGCACCATTTAATAATCTGTTTTCATTAGTACCTTTTTGTGTGGTATTTCTGTCACATTTAGCTACTGTGGTTTATTTCATGTTGTAAAATGCAAACCAAGAAGACAGCCATTGACCTTTTACAACAGGAAATAAAGAGTTTTCAGAAGTGTTTTCTTTCTTCAGAGGATCCCTTTCAAACTGGTTGTCTTGTGAGAATGGACAGACAATTCTGTCTGAAAATGTAGCTAGTTTTATTGGCAAAATAAAATGACACCAAATTCCTTTTCTTTGAATTAATGCAGCAATTCATCCTCCTTTATTGCGTATTTCCTAAATGACGTCCGGAATTTATTATCTACGGTGTGGCACTGGTGGTCATAACGATCTGTTCGTCTAAAACATTACATGATTTCAATGACAATAATAATGGTTTCTCGTGTTCCTGGATAAGTGGTGTGTTTAACTTGCAGGTTCTTTGCTTGGATGTGAACTGTCCTTGACTCATAATGGCTTGTGTTAATCTGAGTGACTGGGATACCCGCACCAGTAAAGATTTTGCCATGCTCTTTAAAACACACAGACAAAAGATGTTGCCAACAAAGGGCACCAGCCCACTACTACAGTTGTATCTGCATGAATACCAGATGTCTTGTTGCTCCCCATATTCAGAAACACTTATTAAATGTTTACTAAGAAGTGACTGCATGTGTGTTACCTTGGACTCCCCTCTGTTCTCTCTATTCATGTGTGGAATCTCATTATTGGTGGGGACATCATTCAAGCTGGTGTTTTAAGGCCAGAGGGAGGCTCCCAGTTCATTAGAGCAGAGTTTGGAGGGCAAGCGTAAGAGGGGGTACTACGTATTGCGGGGACAGCTAGCTCTAGTGAACAGTCCCAGAAGACTTAGATTTGGTGACTAAACGGACAGGAGTAGCCGAGGCGTTGTTCCCCAGACGAGCCAGAGAGAACCCTTGCAAGATGGCACTTACTGGCTTTGTGTCGACCTTGTTTCTGCTCACAACCACTTCTGCTGTGTTCCTGGAGCCAGAACAAGGTGAGGCCTCTTAATGGTTCTTAATGGCACTAAGGTCAAGAAATATTAAGAAAATGGGAAAATCAGTAGGGATGTGCAAAAGTCCACTAAGTTGACTAGACTCTGGTTGCTGCTGGTATGGTGTGGTTTTATTTGGCATCCATAAGGATTATACATATTTAAACAAATCATTAAACGTGCAGTGGACAATGTAAACATCAATCAATATATTGCTACTTAATATAATTAGAAAATTAATGTAATCCCCTTTAACTATATTGCACATATTGCAGGGTGAAGGTCACAGTTTTATTTAATCATTGACCTAAACTTTTGGGTCTTATTCATTGTAAAACCTCCATCCTGCAAAATATGTATCAATCTTTCTAACAATGTGAATAGATTTGTTTATATATATATATATATATATATATATATATATCTTTTGGTCCTTTTCCTTTCTCTTAGAGCTCAATGAAACCGTTATTTGTACCAATGACCATATGGAAGTCTCCATTCCCAGTGTGTTTTTCCTTAACAAAGTGCCCCCTGTCCATGTAAGTTAACCCAGTGTATATTTCCCCTAATACTTTGCTTACACAACTTGTAGTTTGCTAATTATTATAATTTTAATGTACATTTTCTATTTAGGTTTGGGATTTGCATTTAAATGATCCAGAGTGCCGTGGTGTTGAGGATGGAGACAATTATATTTTCAGCATCAGGACAAATCTGTCTGACTGTGGAACTCTGATGGTATGACTGAATATCCCTACACATTTCCTCAGACGATTAGTGTTCTGTAAGATGGCTTGGTTGGTTGCGTGCGTGCATGCGTGTGTGTGCGTGCATGTGTGTGTGAGAGTGAATGTAGTTGCATGTAAATTCTCTGAATTAACTTAACTGTCCACGTAAACTGCCATTGGGAACAACAAAGAAGTCAGGGCTAGCATTAGCAAAATGTAGACAAACTACAGACATATATTCCACCTGATAATAAATAATATTGTTTACGATACAGAAAAGAGGCCCCTTGACTTTTAATGCAAAACACAACAGTTAATTGAGTTGCACTTTGTACACAAATAACCAGAATAACGTAAGACTTGGCAGAATAACTTAGGCTTTACTTGTATGTCCCAAGTGCGCACTGCAGGCTTCTGCATACAGATTACTACTATGGAATTACAATGAGGTAGGTACAGAGCATCACTACTCATAGAGAAAAGCCCACAGAGAAAGGAAGGGAGGGGCGTTTAATTCACAGGAAAATGGTATCATGCTGCAACAACCCACAACCTTATTCAAAGCAGCAAGGGGTGCTTGAATGGCTCCTCGGCCCTAAATTATCAAGATTTACATGGAAATGATTGCGGTTTCTTCAGGGCCAGTGTAGTCCCCTATTATTTTCGTTCCAGCCAGTCGCATGGAGCTCCGGCCCTGCCCAGACAATGATTTAACACTGGCAAAGATATAAATCCCTACTTCAGAACACAAGTGCCATTGGAATGCATAGGGGCTTGTAAAACAGGCAGAGGGTAAGGGCAGCATTGAAGCAGGCAGGAAACCTGTTGTTGTATCTCTGTGATTTCACAAGGCTGCTGTAGATTAGATGTGGTTGCTTAAAGGGAGGAATGCCATCTCTGTCTATTATTTTGAACTGGAATTTATAACCTTTTAAACTGCCTGTCAGAGAGGGGAAATAGTGGATAGTAGGATTTACAGGTTGGCCATTTCTTTTTAAGCGTGACTTTGTCCTAGGTCAAGACCGTCTGATGTTTCTGTCTCTTTAAAACGCTGCAGTGATAAGTGCAGGTGTCAGTAGGGTGCTGTTGTGTTTGAGGAAGCCCTGTTGTGCTTGCTGTACTGCCACCAGCAGCCATCGTGGGGGGTTGTGTATTTTGAGGCAGTAAAAGGTGTCTGGATGGTTTGAGCATGGGGGCAATTAATTCTGCTCAATGGCCATGGAACCAGCACTCCATTTACACTCCACAGGGGCCCCAGACACACTGTGCATCTATCCTATTCCCGTGTCTCGATTTTACAGTTGAATCTGCGTCAGAGACCATGCAAGTGTATGACTCATGTTTACAGTGTGTGAGAGGGTTCTAACTGTAAAGGTTACTGTATCCTTTGGGAAAGGGAGCCCTGACATAAAGTGTGAATGTAGCTCTCATGACCTTTTTTCCTATGGCCTTAAAACCTCTGACCTATAAGATTAAAACATCAGCCTGTTCCCTATTTAAACCATCCACATACAGCGAAGGCCTATACTGTATAATATCAACACTGACTCAGCAGCTTCTGCCTGCAGTATAAAGGATGTTGCTAGACTGCTCATGCTGTATTGAAGGGATTATTCAACCCACAGCATCGACCAGACTATTAGCCCATTGTTGTTGTTGTAATGCCAGCACAGAGCTTAGTCATAGTTGTGAACCAGGCTTAAGCCTGTAAGCATATACTGTAGGTCATTGTTGTGAGCCAGTGGTAAGGAACTGTTTTGAAATAGTCTTTTGGAGATGTTGGAGCTCATCATTAAACATAATGTCACAATTTCTCCATTACTGAATAAGTACCTGTTCATACAAATGTTCAATTAGCATATTGCCTGTACAATTAAAATTATGTAATTTAACAGGTGATTTTATCCGAAATGACATAGAATTAGTACAAAACAATTACAAGTAAAATGTCAGTAGTAGATTGTTTTAGGCATTTTGCTCAAATATGTTTGCAGGTAGCCCAACAACCTTCTGGGTGTGAGTCAATCACTCAGACAAGACATTCCTGTACTTGCTAGACTAATATTTAAAGATCCTTAAAAAAAATTCTAGTTTTCATAACTTTGTTGTCTGAACCTAAAAGTGTACAGTAGACTCATTTTGAAACGTGTTGTCTAATTCTTAGGCCTAAATATAATGCGAAGAAGTCAATCAGATTTTACCCAATGATTGATTGATTGATTGATAGATAGATAGAACTTTCTTTGTCATTGAAAACCTATACATTTATAATTCAGTCGAACAAAGTATTCATACATAGGCTCACTAGGTGTATAAAACTAAAATTTGTAAAAAAGAAAAAATGATGCATGACTTTATTTCTTGTAACTCATTGTCTATGACCTGCCACGCATTATAAAATGGGCATTGTAAAATTATGTTATTTTCTGTACTGTGCTTTATTGTATTTTGTTGTATTTTTCTCCTTCTTTACTAGATCTCAGACAACACACACATCATGTTCATAAACACCATACGCAATAATGATTCGGAGGTTGTTACCAGGAACTACATAAACATTACATTTGTATGCCGCTACCCCATTAACTATATGGTCCAGCAACCCAACGGTGAAAACCTGATCCGAGTGGATGTCAGGTAAGGCTTGGTTCCCTTGCCGTACACTAAAAGTAGGACAACGGTTATTCACTTAATTAGATGCATTACAGAATGCTTGCAGCAAAAATGGAATACATATTATATGGTATATAAATTGGAATCACTAATTGCCTTACAGATGCATAATGTATTGGTATAGTAATGTCATTGACTATTGACTACTATTATATAAATAAATACTGTGTTTTAGTGCTACTGTGTCCAGTAAATACTATTTTATTTCTGTGCTGTTTATAAATTGTTTCTCTGCAGAACAATAACTCTAAACACAGAGGATGGGAACTTCTCAGTGTCAATGTTATTGTATAAGGATGAAGGCTTTGAGGAAAGATGGACAACTGTGCCCTCACTGACCCTGGATGATAACATCTTTGTGAAGTTGTTCATGGTAACTAACTAGCCCGGGCTGGCCCATACAGTATATCTTTAATGTCTGTCATTAGCCGTCATTCAAATAGGTATTTTTAATGTACATCACTTATTAGCTCACATTTAAGTATAGCCTATATCTCCACATTGTATTTATAGACATATTTGTACAAGCCTTTGTATGTCATCAATGTATGATATTTTGATATAAACTGCAAAAATAATTTAAACAGTATGTAAATGCAGATAAATGTTTAATTTATAGTGTTTGAGTGCCTAACAGAGGCCAATTTAAAGGTATGTTCCCCAATTGCATTAGTGCCCCAGAACCCCAAACTTAACTGCACATATCGATGCTTCTGTTTAGAAACACAACTGTGAGGGGGGAAATGTATAAATAATGCCAGCCACTAAGCCCTCAGGTTGTGGAGGAGCCTGCACTGTCTCAGTTTCCAACCAAATCAACACTAGGTTCAGCTATAGAGGATTTTTAGTATGCAGATCATTTACATGTGACATTTTATATGTAAAGCTTTAGACAGTTTCGGATGTTCCTGCAATTGACAGCTATTTCTGGCCACGGGCAAGCATGCCGCCCTGTTACACTGTGTTAAGCAATATGTTGTGCTGTGAAGTTCCAGGCCATTCTGGAAAGCTAACACTCCACTTGTGACCAGACAGTAACCTGAGTGCTTGTCCACCACCACTCCACGTTGTTATCAGAGTTTCATCTCAGCGCTCCCATGCATGTCTTGCTAGCAACGCAGCTGCACTCGGTCAACCCCACCTCTAGTCACGCTTTTTTGATGCAATTTAGTCGTGTCCGTTTCCTAACATGCTTCCTGCTCCAGGATACACTGTGAACTTGTCAAATAATTACAGAAGAAGAACACAGAAGTACCTGAATTTAAAAAATGTTGTTTGGTACATTAGGTTGTCTGGTTTGTCAGGAGTTGCCGACATGACAAAGCAAACCTTTCTATCTATTTTTTTATATATATATATATATATATATATATATATACACCATTCATTATAAACAGGTTACCCTTACAATAATAATTCCACTTACTCTGTTAGTGTTACTCTGTGTGTGCATGCGTGCGTGCGTGGTGTGCATTCAATCAACAAGGAAACTAAAATATGAACATGTAAACAAAAACAGAATGCATGGAAAACCTGAGAGTGCCCTCTGTAGATACTTTAAAAGTCAAATGTAAGATATTTTAATGTGACGTCTCCCAAAATTGATTTATTTTGAGTACATGTACTACATAGCAAATCCATGTATTTCATTACAGTCACTGGTCAAGACGAGTCACACAACAAAAAACGCTAACTCCATGTACATTTGTATTACCTCATAGATACCAGCTCACCTGATGTTGCGCGTGGACCGCTGCTGGGCGACACCAACCAGTGACCCATACAGCAACATTCAGTACACCTTCATTAAGGACAGGTCTGCCACAACTACATGTGATCTACTTCACAATGACACTCGATTTGAATCTACAAATCTAGCGTGAACCAGACAAGACACAGTACAGTGGTACTAGATTGAAAGCTTGTATTGCTGTGTGACATAGCAGTACCTATTTGATTTGTTGCTTTTATGTCACAATTAGTAGAGCAGAAGACACTTGAAACTTATTTTAAGATATCCTTTATCTCTCACAGCTGATCCACATAATAATCAAATAATTATTCACAACTCTTTCAATATAACTTGTGCGTTATGGGTTAAGCAGCCATGTGTCTGTGGTTCCTAATTTTCAAACTCTTGATGCTCGGCCCTCCTACAAGAACGCTGTTGAAATGTGAAATAAGAGAATTCATTGCGTAGAGAGCTGTCCAGACAACAACTCGTTGGACATGGTCATGTGACCCCATCCGAGGCCATATGCATTTCAGCTCGACAGCTGTGCATGCCCTTGACAACCACACAGTATTTTATACTGTTAGCAACAGCATAGCAATGAAATACACAGGGTTTTCACAAGGCCAGAGGAGCAAATACTCCAAGTAATCTGTTTCCTACTGTCCAGGATGGGTTCAAACAACGTTGACACTATTCTATTTGCTTGTCAAATGATCAAGTTGTGGTGGCCCTCTATAATAGCATCATTAAAGCAAGACACCTTGACATGTTTTTGTCTGTCACCTAGCTGCCCAGTGTTGTTAAAGGAACAGACCCTGGCTGTATTGAAGAATGGTCAGGGACCAGAGGCCATGTTCAGGATACAAATGTTCAAGTTTGTGGGCAGCTCTTACACAGACGTCTTCCTCCACTGCAACGTCCTGATCTGTCACAACACACCGGGGGTCTGCCAGCCTGTGAGTGGGATTATTATGTCATGCCTGTCAAAGCGCTTGTCAATGATTGGTTCCGACCTGTGTAGCTTCAGCTCCTAAAATAGACCTTGAATTGTTTTCAGCCGCTGGTGATTAGTTTGTCTTAACTTAGTCCAAATGCACGAGGGCACCTGGAGTGCCTACTCCAGGTGGGGAATGAGTCCTTACCCCAAGTGAAGGAGTTTAAGTATCTCGGGGTCTTGTTCGCGAGTGAGGGGACTATGGAGCAAGAGATTGGTCGGAGAATCGGAGCAGCGGGAGCGGTATTGCAATCGCTTTACCGCACCGTTGTGACAAAAAGAGAGCTGAGCCAGAAGGCAAAGCTCTCGATCTACCGGCCAATTTTTGTTCCTACCCTCACCTATGGTCATGAAGGGTGGGTTATGACCG
>JAODUK010085718.1:0-14721 GCA_027564635.1 Typhlichthys eigenmanni
GCTATCGGGGTGTAAAGAGAATTTCAAGAAATAATACTAAATGTGCTTCTGAAGCAAATTACATACTCATCCTTTAATATCACTGATAAGAGTAATCTACATTTGATTGGTTTTTAAATCTATCTATATTTTGCTAAACGGATGCTGCTTTGTTGTTAAAGTGTAAAATGTAAAAGAATGCAAAACTAAGACAGTTAATTAGGCCTACTTCATATTACCATCAAAAAACATGAATGAGTGTTAAAAATGGATTATGAAGTAATTTTTATGACCCTGCCTGTCAAAATGACTACCGAGTCTACCTCAACTACCGGTAGGAGCCAAATGTATGTCTTGTTTTTTCTGTATTGGTGTCGCTGTTTGTGTAGTAAGCTTAGGCATGAATGGCGATGAACACTTGCTGATGTCATTCCCATTCAGGCCTAAATGCCTAAGCTTATAAACACAAACAGCTGTGCAGAAATGTACAGAAACGACAATACAACATACATATTACGTATTGTAGGAGACTGAAGGTATTGATGAATTTCTAATTTGTTCACTTTTAATAGCAGGAAACATTGGCTGGTAAAACATTTAAATTACCATGGCGGTGGATAATTTCCCACCCTGTGTCAGATGATTTTAGATTGAGTTTTGTGTATATGATTAGATTTAACTTAATAATAATTTCATGTCTACTTTCTGAATCTGCCTTTTCCACCTGTATGCATGATACTTGTATCTGTGTGTGTATATATATATATATATGTATATGTATATGTATGTGTAAGTGTTTTATGTACTCCGGTTCCATGTTCTCATTGGCTGCTTTTTCCCCTCACAAGGGTGACGTCCATAGAGCATGACTCGCGCTACAAGCGTACCTGGGGGACTGGAGGAAGTGAGACAGCCAGCACCCAGGGCGATGGAGGTTCCGTGATCTCCAGGCAGCCGTCGGGAGCCCGTAATGGCAAAGGCCCCCAGATGAACTCCTCGGCCCCCTCAGGACCGTACATCAAGAGGTGAGAGGCCCTTTCTGTTAATTTATAGTTAATATATTTTGTACTACATGTAATCTAAATAACCAGGTTTAATTCTACAATTAAACCTTTATTTCCTAGATTTGTGTTTAAATCATGTATAAATGGACAAGCCCTTTGTGACGTCACTCATAGCTTTTCTCAAGAACGTATTTGAACACCGTGCTGTGCTGGCTCTGGCAGTCGCCATCATCGCCTATGCCCCTATTCATAATGGGATAAATGCATGTCTAATATATTTTTAACTGATGACCCCCCTGTACAGTTGGAATGAACAGGAAGACTAGCTATATAGACCAAACACGTTCTTTTTTTAACCAGGCTGTTAACATGTTTATTCTTGCTGTAAAGTCGAACATTTTAACATTGTAGTCAATGTAGATTGACTCCCTTTTGCAGCCAGCCTCACGCGGCCATTCGATGAAGTGCAGGGTTTGGCACTTCGGTGTTGTATTCGTTTCTCAGCACCGGAGGTTCCCGCTTGGTTTAAATACAAATGCGGAGCTTATATTTTCAAGTCGATAGGTCCATTTCCTCAGAGTCCAAATACAGAGAGAAGAGACTGTTCAGAGAATGAGCCTGTGGCTAAAATCACAGAATGACAGTTATTGTTAACGGACATGGCAATCAATGTATAATTTAAATGGGTAATATATTTCAGTCTACAAAAATTTCGCTTTTGCTGTGAAGCATTCTCCATACCTGAAATAGCGCTGTTCCCCGGCAGGATGAAAATCTCACTTCAGAATATTTCTGCAAGACTGTAGCAATTGTAATAGTTACAGTCAGGCGTATCAGAGACTTAGGCTGTATGTATGTTTGTTAATTCTACCTTACCGTATTTCCATAGGTTTAACATGCTAGTTTGGCAATGCAAGTCGCTGCAGACCCACCACTATGCCGCTGACTGGGCTCGTATCTGTGTGACTAGCTACTGACGTTACTACAGCCATGAACATCAATAGAGAATATTGTTTCAACTGTAAAATCAATCAAATTTTTACTTGCTAAATGTACCATTTTCTTAGTTATCCGATATCCAGTTTGTGTTATATAAAAAGTAGACTTATTTATCCTATCTATAAATAGACACCGGCCGATCATGACCCGATAATTTAGTGGTTGCTAGGCCTGTCACGATAACTCTTTTTTTGTTGGCCGATATTATTGTCATTTTAAGGGCAGACAAGAAAAGACAAGGGTGGAATAACACACTATATATAGGCCTAATCCAAGGAGTCGACCAGGGAGAAGTGTAACTGAAACATGGGAAACATTTTATATTCAAAAGAAGCATCCAACACACTTTTGTGGTAGAGGTTGGTTGTGAATTACGTATTGATGTGCCCTACACCAGCGACCATGATTTTGTCCAGACGAAGCAGTACATTAATCCAGTATTTTAGGATGAAAGTTCATATGTTTTGGAGATCGTAGGCTATGTGGGTAAGCAGTGTGCCTGCTAAAGCGATCTCAAAATTGTTATCATTAAGAAACAGCAAAATGTCAACTTACTATAATCATTTCAGGTTTGCAGCGACATATTCCATATTTTCTGTAGGCCGGTAGATATTAGATAGCAGCAAAATGATAGAGGCAGGCGGTAGATTAACGGGCCAGTTAAACGTTTAGCATCCGTTCTCACACGACACCATAATGCTAAATACCCGTTTATTACACGGGTCTCACTGTGAGAATGTGCCATTAATTAGTGTGCCTTGTGTCGTGGCAGACCACCATGTATCCACAATAGGCCATATGCACACAACACTGCCATGTTGTGAGAGTTTGACAACTCTGTTTTAGGATAACCAACGATGCCCGGGAGGATGAGATGGAGGAAAACCTGGGGGCTGTGGGCGGTATCATAGGGAACCTGAAGAACATGGCTGTGGACATGGGCAACGAGATCGACAAGCAGAACAAACACATTGACCGCATCACAGATAAGGTAAGGTGTCTGTCATCTTACCAATGTCCCTCATGTTACTAATGTAATGGTAAAAAACCTCACCAGAGAATCTGAACTATCTTGGAGTAAAACAAATGTTCCCCTACTTCTTCAAGAAAAGGATTAAATGTCAACACAGATATTGACTGCTGCTGCTAAATGGCAGAATTAACATTTTCCAAGGATTATAAACACTCATCTCAGCTAGTCTACCCCGCACTCCCATTCCATCTCTTGTTGTTTGCTACCTCGTCTTCTATGAAGGTATTGATGTTGCTCTGCCTCTTACCTTTTCACCCGTGCCTTTCAGGCGGAGATGAACAAAGTTCGCATTGACGATGCGAACCAAAGAGCCAACAAGCTGCTCAAGTAAACAAGAAGCCTCACTTCAATCAGCAGCAGCCGTCAACCTCAAGCCTTCACAGCTATAGGCAGACACACCCTCTGCTTGCCTTCTCTGTACTCTATGTAAATAACAAACATACCATACATGCATAGATAGTCACACTTGTAACACATCTTCCCCTCCAAGTAATGTGAAAATGGACTCCGGTATTCAACTTGACACCTGGCAACATCACACAGAATATGAAAAAGCACTGTTAGTTTTGTTCAAAACCACCTGACATGTTCTGGCTGCTGTGTGATACCAAGCATGTCACCTGATTCAGCATTCACAGAAAGGCAGGTCAGATTCTCCTTTTGTTAATTGCAACACCCCCTTTCATTGTGTCAAATTATGCAACAAATTAGTTTTCTGTCAGAGCATTTTCGTTTCATATTTTTGGCCCCTGTACATTCTCTGGAGAAAGTAGAGAATCCATACTACTTCAGATATTTTCTTTTACAATATGTATTTGTGTATCGGTCATATTTTGTCAACGTGGGAGATTATTTTGTAACATTACATTCATTCAGATTGCTTAATTAGTTTTTCTTAGTAATTGATGCTATTGTATACATTTGTCTTGTGACGTCTTGCTTATTTAATTTCTATTTAGAAAAGATTGAGTGAATAAAGTTAGATTTGTCTTTTCACCCCCCCCCCCCCATTTCATTTATATAATTTCAAATGTATAAGCTATTTTAAAATAACTGAGATGTGCTTTGGACTAAGAAATGGTAACTCAGTCGTCAGTCAACCTACCCTTGAATAACAGCCGGTTTATTGGAGTTGGCAGGTCTGTGCCTTGGATTTATTTGGATTGTTTGCAAAACAATGTTCTTTAAATCAAAAGTTTCAAAGAACTAGTTTATTGAAACCAAGAACAAACTTGAGTTTTAGAAGCACAGGAGTCACTTTAGATAAAATCCAAACAACAGTGTTCAGGACGTGAATAATCCATTGGTCATGCTAGTTGATGAATGCGTTCTACTTTAACTTACTTACATTGTCAATTAGGCCTAGGAAGGCTTTTTTAAGGTTACTAATTGCAATATTGCATATTAGTTCTAAATTGTACAACAGTTGTAGTGAGACATACGTAACGCAGAGGCTTTAATCATTTTTTGAAGATAGTTTAGCAGTATGTTTTGAGAAAAGGTTAATCAAACAAAGACGTTATTTTATCATGAATGCCTTTGTGTAGCTGTATATTAATGTAAAGAAGGTATAGCATTATTGAGGGTTTACCTAAAGTGAAATATTTTAACCATATTTTCTTTTTGTTATATTTGGTGTACATATGGCTGTTTATTTGTAGGCAGTTTATAAAATCATTCTGGTGTTTAGTGGAGATGAACTATTCAGGGAAGGTTTTACTACAGGGTTCCTACACAATTCCACAAACGTATGGGTAAATGTTAAGTGGTAGCGTCATTTCATGAATGTAACATTTTACTCTAATTTGGCAAAAAAAGTCATCCTTATTAAGAATAAAGTGTGACTATGAAAGAGTGTGTAGGAGCCTTTCGCGGGTGATGTAGACTGTTGTGTTGTAACAACCGTTGTAACTAGAACTGCTTCTCACTGCATGTCCTCTGCTTGCAGCAACTTTTTATCGCAGGGATAAATGAAAATGCTTCTGTCTGATGATGGAAAGCGTACTTGATTTGTGGCGACCTGGCAAAGAAAATGCTGGCGGCGTGATGCATAAATACATAATGTAAATGTGTTGTTTGATAGTAAATTTAGCGAATCAAGTCCTGGCTGGTTTTGTATTGCCTGCTGTGATTTGGCTGTTGATGAGGCTACACGATATGCTGAAACTATCGGGCTGCTTGTACACATCTTCTAGCTCATTTATTTTGAGGAAAACTACTCATTTGTATGTTCTGCTACAGGCAAGCACCTATTGAGTTTGTAAAGAAAATGAATTGTTGTTCAGGACCCTGTAATGCCCCGAGTGATGATGTTCAGCCAATGTTGTTTGTCTGTTATGACCTAATTAGACTTGCTTGGGGCTGCTTCTGTCTTAGAGGCGGTATGTTGTGTTTTTCAACAGCCAACTGCCTTTGCTATGTAAATACAACCATTTAGCCTATTTTGTGTCATCTGATATTAGCTTGTAAGCTGTAATAATTGTTCAATATATTAAAGAGGCCTATTATTTCACACCTGTATGATTTATGTTGTCATTAACTGGTTATAACCAGGAGATTGCTGTTGCATGTATTCTTACTTTGTTTAATACAATATATTTATATTCAATACATATATAAAATAAAAAATTCAGAAGATAGAAAATGCCTACTGCATCATTTCAACCCTGATCCTGCATGTCCACTGGCCTGCATGGTTTGTTTTAGAAGCCTGATAACGACCCATCCATGTGAATCAGGTGTGTTGCAGCAGGGAGACAACTACAACATGCAGGGCAGCGGACCTCCGGGACCAGGGTTGTACAGAAGGACAACAAAACCCACACAAAGCATATAGGTTTAACAAGTTTTATTTTCAAGTTAATTCTCAAAATGTATGACATTTCCAGTCACCATTTTGTATATTTTACATGGCTAATAAGAGTAGAAAATGCTGATTAAAAACCACTGAACAGAAATAGCTGGAGGGAAGGAGCGAAACACTTAGGGAAGTGGACTGAGGTGAGAAGGCAGGTAGTGTCAAGATAAGATACACCCATAATGCATTGCATAACAGGCACAGATCTGATGTTTGATACAATAAATCATGCGCAACCGTGCCAAAGTCACATCTATACAGAGGAGTTGTGTTGTGTAAATGTAGACACCCCTACAATCATCTCCACAGGCTTTTAAGTGGGGTTAAGATAATGCTTGTGATGGGTTGTATAATGATTTCAGCTTTCTGAAAAATGTATTTTTGATGTAGTTTCATTATAACCAGGCTTTGCTACAGCCTAGAGGTGGAGCTTGGGTTGTTTTTTATGTTAATATGTACAATAAATTGTCTACAGATGCATGTGTGCATTATATATTCATTCTATTTAATACTGATAAAATGAGTGCTTCATAGCTTGTAGGCCCCAGTATGTGCTCAAGGTTGGGTTGCACACAGAACACTATGAATCACTTGGGGGGCCAGGGTTTGAAATGTTTGTAAACTACTGATCTGGACAGATATGATCAATGATCTTAACGCTAAACAATTGAATGGAAAACAGTCTTGCTCTTGTGTTTATATACCACTTCTGTTAGATGAGGTCACAACAGAACCCATTTCAAGGCAGAAAGGCAGTGTGGGGTTTGAATACTGTTACAACCATACTGTCCTACCTAATGAACGAATCATACGGTCATACTGTATGTTGTAAATAATGTATATTCCCTGTTTTGTGTATTCTATTTGAAATAACTAATAATGGCTTTCTAATCCTTGAGTCAATAAATAACCTCTCACATTCTTGACCCTATTCATCAAACTCCCTTCCCTTACATTCAACAAAACTACATATTGTTGCATTTCCATATGGCTACTGTGTGTGAATAATAAACCTGGTCCTACCATGTGGTTTGGCTTCTAGAAAACTATTTATAAAGACCAACGATATTTAGTTTCGATAGCAATAAGAGCACCTGGTGCTACATAATAATTATGCATTTGTTGAGGAATTGAGGTAAGTTTTAAATAGCTTAATGCCAAATTATAACTAGTACAGGTAAATGATTTTTTGCCGCTAACTACAAGGCAGTAACTACAAGCCAATAACATTGCTGAAAGTTAATATTACCATAGCACCATATTAAACTGACATTTATCATAGCCACTCGTGCAATTATAAATATATGTTGGGTTTAATACACAAATGTTGGATATATACTGTAGTTCACATAAATGTTGTTGATGTTAAAAAATATACCAAGATTGGACCTGTATATCAATACAGACTGTTTGATTTTGGTGTAGCACTACTGCTATGTTATCAATTATTAACAGCCATTACCTTCACAGTGCCTATAGTTGTTTTGTTTGCAACCAACTGGAATTGTCCTTGGCGTGTTACGTACATTGCTCACCAACCACAGTCCTTGCACAGCATTTACAATGCTGAATATGGCCATCTTAAAAACCTCCCATTTTCATCAGTAGCATTTGTGCTCCAAACTCAAACAGCACAGTATTACAGTTTACAACCATTTCATAAGGCAGATTATTAAAAGGTGCTCACAGGAGAAAAATACTCCCCAGTCACACTGACTCGCTGCAGTCCTAATTATCTTACATAGCATATCAAAGCGTGCCAGACTAAAAGTACATTTTCCAACAAAGGTCAAAGCAAGAAAAGTCTTACAAACATTCTTTGGTTGAGTGTGAAAAGAGCATTCCTGTGCTATTATTTAATGCTTTGAATTAGGCATTTATTAAATGAAAACATTAAAATAAAACAAAACCCCAAAAGTAGAATGGCTTAAATACAGGCAACATAGTGATGGGTCTAATCTAATCTATAATATTACCTAACCTAAATCTCACAAATGAATATAAAATCTATAATGATAAAAAGCTTGCTCTGTCTGATTCTACACAAATACTTCCTAGATGAATGGTTCATATATGTATGTCATCCCGACCCAAGTGCAGGTAGTTCCAACTCAAAAATACACCAGCTGCTATCAATACTTACAGAGCCTCCAAACAGAGAGGCAAGAATAAATGAATGAAATCAGTTGGTGTAGTAGTATTTTGTTGGAATTAAGATTTGCATATAGTGGAGCCACAACGGAGGCATGCATGGAAACCAGTTACCTAGGTAACAACAACGCCTAATGTCTTTCCTTTCACTTCTTCTTGGCAAAGCGGCCAAACTTCTTCTCCTTGTCCTTTTTGGCAGAGCTGGGCTCAGGGGGGGCTGTGGAAGTTAAGGGAGGAGGCAAGCTGTAGGCTTTGGCCTCTGAGGACCCTGCCTGATCTGTTAGCTGGGACTGAACAGCCTTCTCAATGGCCTGGGTCCAATGCTGAAGATCCTCCTGAATGTAATAAACACAAAAAAAAGGATTTACCTAAGAAAATCCACTTAATTGTAGGCTATGCTGTGTTTACCTATGATTCTTCTTTTTAAGTTGAGATGGAAATAATAATAATAATAACATTGAATCAACAATGAACATTTTAATATATAAATCCACACTGCAAAGTTACTATTTTTGAAAGTCTTGGTGGTAATCATAGCTGATAAGCCTCACCTCATCTTTGCACTGGAACAAATATTCATTCCCATCCACAAGACTGTAACAAGACAAAGGCAACAAAGAGGGAAATGAGCAAGCATAGTTACTTGTTTTATACTTAAGTTTAAGTACTGTGAAAAAATTGTCATTAATCGATTAAGATGAAGAATTTAATAAGTTACTTTAATCATATGACATTGAATCTACCTCTAACACTTGAACATGTTTGGTGTTTCTGACTGAAATTGGTATCAGAACTCTCAGCATATTCTTGCCAAAAGTCCAAAAGAAAGCAAAATTCCTTAAACTAAATCTAATCCTTCCAAACCACTTAATTCCATATTATTCTACAGCAATAACTAATAGAAAGAGAACGGAAGGTTTGCATGGAATATTACCAGTTATCTAAGGTCCCTGTTGCCATGCACTTGCATACACAAACAGCTAAAATAAATCAAATAAATCAGACTGTAGCTGCCAAAACACACTGAAGAGACAGGTGTTTACACATTCCTACAGGAGTCTCAGGTATGGGTAAAGATAACAAAATCCTCCTACAAATCTACACGTAAACTTACTGGTCAGCACAACATAACAAATATATTTTGTTGCACTGTAAGTTTGTACACACTCTACAGTCTGGTGTATTCCGATTCTTTCTTTCATATGTAAATAACCGTAATAAGAGTTAGCTTTTGAAATAATTATTTCCCAGGGTGCACAACACAGCAATTACTAATTGGGCCTATGATTGTGTAATTATTCAAATGATATTTAGGGCAAACTAAAAATGAATAGAATCCTCACTGCAGTTTAAAGACGTGCTTCTTTTTCTTGTAATTGGCGAGGATCTCCCAGCTGGCATTGGTAAGTGGCAAAGGGTCCTCTCCATGGAAGGTCACAGCATGACCATAGCTCTTGGCATCCTTATAGGCAGAGAGCTGGCCAGGCCTTAGCACACAGTACAAGTTGTTCCATGACCTGGGAAATGAGGAGAGGGGACGAGCAGGGAACCATATACTGTAGATCAATGTGGGTTGCCAATACAAAGTAATAAAGCAACATCTATTTGATTTAAGCAACAGTAACATCGAAGTAATGAATGCAGTATTCACAGAGAGCGACGAGTGTCTCTGCAATAAGTAATGAGAAATGACAGGTACCGTTCATGTAAAGAAAAAAAAAATAGATATAAAACAGATCAACTAAAAAATATATCCAAGATCTATTAGTGCGCTATAGTATTATTTTTCACTGTATGTAGTAACCACACAGGCGTACTGCACATTAAAGGTTCATTAATAATTAGTTAACATAGTTAAATGCCTACCTGTTTGAGGCCTTCTTCCCTGAGCTTTCCATGTCATGTTTGCGACCCAGCATTCCCTCCTGCAGTACCGCTGGCATCCTGGCAGGTTCTGTGGGCAGGGTGGCAGCTCTCTCTGTTTCCCTGGGCATCTGTACCGACACAGACGGGTCCAGCTCCAGGGAGCCGCTCTCTCTCAGCTCTGACACTAGGGGCACTGTGGAGTCACCCACAGTCCCCTCCAACGGCCCCGAACTGGGCTCCACCGCACCAGAGCCAGACTGAGACAGATAGACGAGAAAGACAGACGGAAAGGCAGATAATGAGATTGAATGCAAGTACTTGTAAATATATGTACTTGTAAATGACTGTGTAGTGTCCTTGTGCTACTGTTTGCTATGATATTTAAAAATGCTTGCTAAAATTATTATTTGTTCAAGGGTACATTCTGTTACGAACTAGAGCCAACGATTTTATGTACTATGATGACATACAAAGAATCACTCAACATTCTCATCTCCTAAATAGTACCAAAGACATAATTCATAGTTCAACTGGTTACTAACCAAGGTTTGTTCCTCAATGGTGTATAGCTGTGAAGAGTCTTCCACAAAACCAGTGTCTTCTCTCCTGGTGGCAGAGGACACTCTTAGAGTAGCCAACCAACTGTGTGTGTGTGTGTGTGTGTGTGTATGTGTGTGTGTGCGTGCGTTGTCCTGTGTTTTCCTACCTGCTGTCCTTTTCAGAGCGTAGCTCGTCTTTTCTGTACTGCTCCATTTCCTGCTGCTGCTTTCTGAGCTCCAACAACTCCAACTGTGACCCAAATTCAGCATGTAATCATTAACATAACCCATCGCACTGCTCCAAATACCCAACATAATACGACTGCTTAACTTAATTGAATCACATTGCCTGCAGCGTAATCAGACAATCACCCAAACTAAGACATATTTGGGTCTACTCACATTTGCAAACAGATTATTGTAATCATATTAATCAAGTAGAATGGAATTGTAATCAGTTTACATGGCTAGTTTATTAGCACTGCGCTACGTACGGTAGTGAGGCGTTCCAGTGCAGAGAACCGCTCCTCCCAGGTTGCAGTGGACTTCTCGAAGGCTTCGTGCCTCTTGAGGAGCTTCTCCACCTCGTCCACGGTGTGGCCCATGTCCTTGCTGGCCACGTAGGGCTCCTGGGCTATCAGCCACGCCTCGGCTACGGAGGCGTCCCGTGCAAACTGGCACACTTCCAGCACTGGAGAGAGCCAAGACAGATGTTGATGTCACACACTGCTTCTCAGACTGATTGACCTCTGACCTCCAAAAAGTGCTCGCAGGGTCGCAAGCAATTAAATAAAAGAGCATTAGAAAAATATTTAAAATATACAGTATATTGTACAATAGGCTTAAACAAAAACCATTACAAGTCTAAATGTATGTACAGTATGTTTACTTAGAACTCATCTGCTCAATAAATACATGAATTAGCTATCATTGTGTTATAGTAAGATTAGTTACTACATTAAGAACACTGTTCTGATATTAAAGCAGTATTGGTGGTAAGTACTAATCCATATGAAGGATTTTCATTACACTGCTACATTGCATAATGTATTTAAAGAGATTACTGTTTTAGATGAATGATTAAATGATTTATTCAGTACTGAGAAGGTATTGACAGGAGCTACATCAAAAATCCATCATTAACTAAAGCTAACATATTCTCGTGTTAAGTGAGGGTATTTTTTTTAATTGCGTGCAATAAAAATCACTCATGGGAGTCAAGGGTTGAATGTCTTTCATGCTCACATAACAGCACCAGCATTTAATTTAATATTGTGACCTTGAATAATCATTATTTATGAAAATGGGGTCACAGGAAAAACGCATGGACTGATATTTAAGGTTAACTGACGCGTGAATGTTGTTTTTAAAAAGCATATAAACCATAGCTCACAGAGCCTAAGCCAGTCCCATCGGTCGTCCCACTTATACATAATCTCCTTCCTCTTCTCAATCAGCTGAAGCAGCTTCTCTTTGATCTGGAACACAAGAATAATATTACATAATTGTCCCTAGACATGGTGCTTTCATCCTTTATGAATTACTACTGTGAAGTAATTAGCTACACGCTAAACGCAGACCTGGGTCAATGCTTAATTTAACTTTGTTTGATTCACTTTTCCACTCCTAATTACACTTCAGTTTTTTCTTTCCCTGATGAATGCACGATGAATGAATATGTTTCCGTGTAATCCTGCTAGTTCCACTGTGCCAGGTGAACAGTAGTCAGTCCCAGAGACGTAATTCAATTTATTTGAAATGGCAAGAAAACATTTGCTGTGCTGTGCCGTGCTGTGGAGGCCCCACCTCAGCAGAGTCTCTATGCTTTCTGGTCAGGAGGGCCCGGCCTAGGTCGACACAGTTGTTGAACTTGGCTTCCCTGGTCTCGATTTCTGAGCGGATGCCCTGGTGGTATTTCTGCAGGAGCTCCACAGATGATACATCCCTAACCAAAGATTAACACACGTTAGTGTAATGGACAGGGTAGACGTGAATGTGGTCACCACCCAGCCAAAAAGCTTGATGACAAACTCTACCTGCTCCTTAATCAATTATCCAATAGGATTCTATGTATTATTTTAGGATAGTGTACCACACCTGGGCTTCTCCTGGGTCTCTATCTGCTGAATGATGCTCTCCATCCAGGACAGCAGGTCTCGCACCATGGCGAAGAAGCGGAACTTCTCGGCCGTGTCCACCAGTCGAGCCCTGCGGCCGTCGCAGGCAGCCAGCAGACCCTTCCAGGCCTCTACCACCTCCTTCTCCATGGCCTGGATGGCAGAGGCCTGCTCCCCTGCGTACTGGGCGTGGAGGCGTGCAGCCATGTCCTGGAACTGTTGGACCTAGACACAGACAACACAATGGATGTGATCTGATCATGTGACATTTGATTGGATACCTGGAGTATAAAACATTCTCTCTGGATAGATACAGTAGATACAATAGATATGGTAGATAGAAAAATAAACATTTCACTTAGGGCCCCATCTTACACCCGGCCCTAACGTAAGTGTCTTTGCTAGTTTCAGGCCAACGCAGTTGTCATTTTTCCAAGTCAACGTGCAGCGCATTATCAACATAGTTTTGCCAATGGCGGGTGCACAACCCACACACACTCCGCTTGTTACACACACAGGGACAAACAGAAGCGCACAAACATGCAAAGGATGAAACATTTGTACAATGTGAAATATTATTTGCGTGCGGCCTACATATTTTAGCGTCAACATATATTAGGGATCTTGGTGGAATCCAGCTGTTGCCCAGATGGTCTGCCCTAGATGATCAGCTATTATGTTGGGTCTGATGGTCTGGTCAGCGCTTTCACAAACACGCCGGTAATAGCAAACCCACCAGTGCAAGTGCACCTGGATTTTTAAAAGGAAGTAGGAGATGACACTCAGATTGGTTTATCGTATGTTACGCCCAAAACACACCTATGAATAATGAAGAGAGTAAGTCCAGCCCTTTTGAACCATGCGCCTGGCGCACCGACCGTTTATCTGTCGTTAAAAAAGTGGAAACGTGGCACGGTCTACAGGCAGTTTGTGCCTTGTGCTTCAGACTGCGCTTAGATCGTTAAAATATGACCCTGAATCTTTCAAACAAACATTTAAATCGGAGGATTTCAGAAGGCGATATTTAGTGGGTAGCTGCTCCCTTATGCTTGTAATTTTTATATTGTTTATTCATTTGAAATAAAAAATGTAAATCACCATATAGATTTAAATTAATTGACGTTTCCAAAGTGAGCATCCAGCCTGCATTGAAAGTTTGAGTGCAAAAACAGTGAAAACGCCAGTGGGCCACTACTGTACAGGTACACAGTGTAAAATTTGTCAGAATATTGCAGTGAACTTGATCCCTCCAGATGTGCGTGATCAAAGCTAGCACCGTGTCTGTTTACACTTGTCTGGGTGCAGCTGTGTACCTGTTTGCCCAGAGCGGTGATGTCTCTCTCGAAGGCAGCGTGCATGCGATGAAAGGACTCGGCCTTGCTGAAATCCTCCCCTACGTCATCCGGCAGTTCGTTCTGCTTGTCGTGGATCTGGACCACAAGCTCCTTCCCGTCATTGAAGTACCTGAGGAGCCGTATGTTATCAGTAGGCGAGGAGAGACGCGACTGCATTTCCCACGAGCTCCCCTGAACGAGGCGCAGACTTACTTGAGCAGGTCGTATGAGGCGGTGAGCAGCTGTGCGCGGGTGTCGATGAGCTCCAGGAGGTCGGCCCAGCTTTCGTTGATGCCGTCCTTCCACTCTGCCATGGTGGCGGCCCCGCTGTGGCCCGCCTCGATCAGCTCGTCGATGGTCTGGTTCACCAGGTCCACACGGCCCTGGCCAACCACGCCCGTCTCCCGCGTGAACTCCCGGAACTTGTCCCTCAGCAGCTGGGGGGGGGGTTCAGGAGGGGATGTAGGCTTGATGCACACCTTGGAATAGTGTGTGTGTGAGTGTGCATGTGTGTGTGTGCGTGCGTGCCCTGCAGCCTCACCGTGACATGGTCCAGGTCCTGGCCCATCTCCTGAGAGGAGGCCACCATGTCCCTCTCTTCGATCCAGTGCTCCAGCTCCTCCACCTCCCTGCTCAGCAGGAAGTGATGGTAGGCGTGGTCCAGCCTCCTCCTGCGCTCCTCCGACAACTCCTTCAGGCCCGCATACTGTTTCTCTACCTGGCCCTGACGCCTGATTATGGACTCACTGGAGGAGGAGGGAGAGAGAGAGAGAGAGAGGGAGAGAGAGAGAGAGAGAGAGGGAGAGAGAGAGAGAGAGAGAGAGAGAGAGAGAGAGAGAGAG
>JAODUK010085719.1:0-14721 GCA_027564635.1 Typhlichthys eigenmanni
GTCTGTACCGAACGGTTCAATACGAATACACGAACCGTTACACCCCTAATATATATATATATATATATATATATATAGGATAGGATTCCCTAACGTAATAGGTGAAATAGATTGCACTCACATCGAGATAGGGTCACTCCATTAAAATGAATATGCATATGTCAACAGGAAGAATACATTCAATTAATATGCAACTAATTTGCAATGCCCGTATGACAATTCTGAATGCCGTTGCAAGATGGCCAGTGTCGACGTATGACATTATGCGTAATTGCAGTGTTGGGAATTGTCTAGAAGCTGGAGCAGGTAGAGAAGGTTTCTTTATAGGTACATAACATACTATATGTATAACGTATGTATCAGATTAGAACTGATTAGCTCTATACAATCAGTTGACAGAGGAAGCCCACTTTAACAATGCTCATGTCATTAGTGGAGCGCACCATCGCGATGTTGAAGGGAAGGGGGCGGTGTCTGGATGCATCAGGAGAGTAATTGCTGTATGAGCCCAACAAACTGTGCCAACATATATTGGCCTGTTGTGTGCTTCAAAACATATGTTGGGATGCGGGAAGATGAATTGCACATGGATTTAGAAGCACTACCCCCATTTCCTGTTGACCAGAATGCACATGCTTCTGTGCTCATGAGAAGACGGCAGTTGATTTACATCCAACAGGTAAGAATGCTATTGGATATGAACTAAATACAATTTTCCAAAAGATTTTATTCACACCGTTTACTAATGCAGTCTAGAGCCAACATAGTCTGATTCATCTGAATCACAGCCTGTCTCACATGCTTTTGTTTGGCAACAACTTCATTAACTGACTTCTACAAGATCATTTTGTGACCGTAGGACGGCCTCAGATAGGCCCCACCCCTGACTGGGATAGCTGATGAAGGCCAGGGAAGTTCATCATGTGCGGGTGTACAGGTATTTACTGCAGATGTTGCTGCTTAGCCTCACGATACCATCCTGATCCCGCAAGCTTCAGCTTCAGTTTAATTTCACTGTGAGAATCAGTCTGGAAAGCCTCAGAATCATTTTGAATGTGTCCAAGTAGCAACTGAACTTTCCAATCAGCGTCGTGTTTATAGCTATACAGGTGTGGTTTAGGTGTGCCGACCATGGTGCCGACAGCGAAAACGACCAGATGGTTCATCCAATCAACTGCCAAGTATTTTTTGAAAGTACCTGCCATTCACAAACTGTTTCAATGTACGGCTCCCCAGATGGACTTGTGACAACAATTCCTTTGGCATGTCAGGTTAGTTGCTGCTGCCCCCATTTGAAAAGTGGGTTTTCTGGGAGCAGTTTTCCATTGGATTGGGTATTCCTCTGCTAGAATGAAATTGCACAATTACAAATGTGATGCATTTATACTAAACCATAATGTTTTAGCCAGCCTACTTTCTGAACCTCAGTCAAGAGCTGTCAAGAGATCCGTGTCAACAACAGCACTCCCCCCAATGATGGCAGCTATTCTATGGTGTTCTGGGGTGAGGCTTGGATACACTTCCACCTCCTGTGGTCTGCACACTGGTCCTATGCTGTGCGATGCACTTTTTGAACCTGAGTTTCAAATCAGACCTCTTTTCTTTACGTCCTTCAGGGACCTTTGCTGCTCTCCCACCTCAATCACAGCCTATACAGGCCACATATGTCGTTTTAGTAGTGACTCCACTGGACAGACTCCCAAACAGCATTTGAATTTGCACTTCTGCCAATAGTACCTCGATTTCAGCCTTGCTGAAGTTCTATTTCTTGCTGCTAGCCATTTTCAAGTAGAGAATTCGGGCTGTGATTCCAGTTCATTTATATGCTAATAAAATCAATTAAAGGCGTTTACAAGGTGGAGTTGTAAAATAACTCAGCTGCGCACCATTTCAAGATCATTTTCGATTTATAGATCCCACATCTGGAAGAGTGGCGTACGCACGCTTTATTGGGTGTACGTTGATTTTCTCTGAATCACACATACGCACATTTCAGAAATTATGTTTTTTTTCTTTTATTTTTATAGAAATGAGGCTCCAGGTTTCAGGGAGCATTTGGCTCCGAGAGACATCTCTTGGTGCACTGACTGTATACTGTACTATACTGTGTAATACAGTGTATTATCATCTGGTTTAGCAATTGGGTCAAACGAATAGGTGTCTGTGTGCAGGCTAAGAACTTCCTGGACCTTTAATATGAATCCTCTGTTCGTGTTACCAGACCGCACTCCCATATTAAAGCTGTATGTTGGAAGAATGAGCGTGACATTAAAGGACATAGAAGGTCCCGGAAACATCGACAAAATATATGACAAAATATATAAACACATCAGTGTGTGCAACAGAAAAATGCAGTACACACGCATGCACGCACGCACGCACGCGCACATGCTATCTATGCGTTATGCCACACATATTCAGGAAAGCACTGCTCGTGTATATTTAACTACAGGGACATAATGGGTTTGCTGTGTGCTGTTGAGACTTGCAGGGAGCGAGAAATCTTTTGGATCCTCTTCACAACTCATTAATTTACAAAAGTCGGCCTGAGCCTGCAAAATGTTACTCATAAAATATTAATGTCAACAAACCTTCGAGATTTGCTACAGTAAGGAAATATAATTGAGGGGCCGATTAAGACATACAGTACAACCAGAGAATGTTTTTTTGTCCAGTCTGTTGTTTTTGTCCATATAGTGGAAACCTGCCATTCTGGAGCCATCACAGCTTTTAGAACAACACATTTTATTTAAGAAGCGCTGACTGAAATGTTAATAACCCATTCAATTTAAATATTGCTCTCAGAGAACATAGTACATTATATACTTATACAATTCCTATATCTGTGCATTCGCCTGTAGCACTAATGTATTTGTCCATATTTTTAGCTTCTCAATTATTCATCTATTTATTCAACCAATAATTTATTAATTTGCACTCTGCAATAATAAAAAGGAGACACATTCACACACAGTTTAATGTTTTGAAAGTCCTGTCCAATGTACTGCTGTACTGAAAGGAGCTGAAGTTATGATAGGCTACATAGGCCTATTTTAGTCTGTAGGCATTGGACTCATTGAAACATTGATTTGAAAACCGTGATCTTCTGAATATACTACTGCATGTAGTACTGAATGTATCTTGGACATTCATTATTGACTGTAAACTGAAAGCAAGAAACCCCACCAGGCTTTAGCCTGTAGCAAACAATATATCTTTTTTCCTAATAAATGGTGTGTGTCAAGGACTTAACAACACACACGCTCCACAGCATTTTGCTTCAGTGACTTACTAGTTCTAGTAGTAAACACTAGGACGGAAAACGACAGACTGGCCCAATCAGGCAGCTCCTTGACGGCTAAAACTGTGGAACGCATTGACCTGTTGTGACATGAGATGCCATGCCATGTGCTTCTCGTAAGCTTTTTGCACACAACAACTGTTTGGCTGTTTGGCTGTACTACCAGTGTTATACATCACAGGCATTGGCACTACAGTGGAGAACTGCAGAGTAGTCAACCGTGGGTTGCTGGTTCAATTCCGTCTTGAACTATGCAAAAATGACTCATTCTTACCTACACTCGTAGTACTGTAGCTAAAATAAAGTAGTTGAGTACAGACTATATAGTTCAACTAGGAAACTAACAACTCCAAGTCGTAGGTAGTAACACTTGAATATATTGTTACAGTATGATAATCCACAAACATGTCGCAATCAGCAGCAATTACACAGTGCACCTGGTCAAATTAGCGTTTTGAAGGGTACTATTGTGACTAATAACATGGACAGATGAACTATGGCAAAATAAACTAAAATAAAAGATACAAAACTCTTCCAACCAATAGTCTGTGTTTACCCCTGACTGATAGTGTTTGTATAATGGAGCATTGCATATACATTTCCTCCCTAATCACAAACATCTGGCATTGGCGTATGCTAAATGAGGCTGAGCGGCTAAATCTGTAAAACAAACAAAAATGGCTGACAAAACTATTTAGTTTGTGCAGTACAATGTGCTCATCTTGAAAGCCACAACAACAACAACGTCAGGCGTGCACTTGGCCCATCTACAGTCAAACCTCCGGTGCTACGGCAGACTGATTCATCTCTTAATAGCTGGAAGAGAAGCCAAGTTACGAGTTCACCGTTCTCTGCCTCGCTGTTCTAATTAAAGATACTAGAACTTTGCGCTTTCTTTCAACATTTAATTGGTTTTGGCCTTCCAGCATTTCTCAGACAATAAGCACCTGTCTGCTAAATAAATAAGCACATTGTGGTTAGCCTGTAGATGTATTATAGTATCACTATTTCTTGAACCTGACTTTAATAATACATTCATGTGTATATATTACAACTGTGTGTGGTGGAACAGATGCCATTAAGGTTGTTCTGTGGAAACGATCACTCTCCAATCCTTGAGGAGTGCTGTGGCCAGCCTCGTGTCCCCACATCACGTGTGTCTGTAGCCTTGGCTGTCAGCCCCAGTCACGCAGAGCTGAAGCCCTGTTTGCATGTGTTCTCCATGCCACTGGTGTCCATTAGGGAGAGACACGGTCAGTCCCTCGTGTTGTCACATTCCATTCGCAGCACACGTCGTCCCAGCGTACTCCTCCCAATGCTGGGGGTGCTGTTAATGCCTGGCCCGTCATGTTGTTTCTGCGCTGTATGTGATTACGCTGCTGGTTTGCGTTGTTATTTTCAGCTCCACACCTCACTACATGTGCTGTGTGACCTTTCCCTGCCTTACAATGTTTGCAAGCCGCTCTGCCTCATAAATGCAGACATTTCACTGGTGTAAGACGTTACTCAGCTGGACGCAATGCAATCAAGTGTAAACCCAAGCTGAACCTCCCCCCCACCACACACACACACACATTACTCAGCCCTTCATGTACATTGTCAAGGACTGAGTAGATGTAAATACTGTCGTCCCTTAGAGAGGTGGAGCACTTATTCCAATTTCAGATGTGCACATTGCCTGCCATTAAGTAGCAGAGGGGGCAATTGCGTCTGCTGTGTATCAGAGAGGACATTGGGGGGGGGGGAATACATGGAGGCAGAGTGGACAGGCCAAACAGTGACCTTGTAAACAGACTCTTATAAAGGGCAGGGTGAGGTCACATTAGATGCCTATCGGACACACAAAATGGCAGTTGCCAACGGCTGCAACGTTTGTCTGTGTTTCTGTAATGGGCACTCTGCCAGTGATCTCTGTCCTTGGTCTGATAGTAACTCCTGTCTGTGTGTGTGCGTGTGTGTGCGTGCGTGTGCGTGTGTGTGTGTGTGTGTGTGCATGGATACGTTTGTGTGTGTGTGCATGCGTGTGTGTGTGTGTGTGTATGCGTAGGTGTGTGTGTGTGTCCTTCGGGAGAGCTGGTGGTTGGGTAATGGCTTTCCAGCACCTGCTTATTCATCCAAAAGCCCTTACTTAAAGGATGAGGTAGATTAAGACCCACTCAGGTGTCCTCTCTCCTAAACCTGTCGACCTTTCCTGATTGGCTAGTCAGTGCCAAGCCAGCAAGTCAGCTTGGCACTGCAGAACAGAGAGGTTCACCTCTGACAAATGAAGACAAATGTCTGTTGGAGGTCAGCCATTTTCTAGGAAATATTTTTCCTCTTCCCCTCTGCTTAATCACTTCAGATATCCGAGGATTTCTCCATATCTCCATGTAAATGTTGAGTGTTAAGTGGGAGCAAATGTGCTGTGACAACAGCTTTTGGAAAGGGAAGCGAGACAGAATATATCTCTGCTGAGGGGTTTTGTTAAATGTGCGCTAGTCCCTCTGGCTCATTGGAGATTCTGGTTGTTGGCTTGTATAAAGCCTTTTCTCCACAGCCCATTTGCACTGACGTTTTGGGATGATGGACTGCCTGTGACCAATAGGATTCCTCTGTTGCAGTAGGGCAGAAAAAGGTCCAATCGCAGACAGCATCGTGTTTGTCAATTCATGGTCCATAGTTTGTGCCTAGAGGCAACACGCACGCGTGCGCGCACACACACGCACACACACACACACACACGCACACGCACACGCACACACACGCACACACACACACACACACACTTGCCCATGTGTGTAGGTGTCACTGTCTGATTGGAAGCCCGTGTCCATAGCACACAATGTCATGGCCTAGCGGACACAGCATCCACTACTTTCCCCTGACACCAGTCACACATGGCCTCTGGACGGTGCACCCACAGGGAGACCCGTCTTCATTGTGAAGCCCAGGCACATGTGAATTACAAGACAGCTTGGTTGTGTTCCAATCTGAAAATAATGGAAAAGGCGCTTTTTCACTTTAACCAGTGCAGAGCCGTGGAGGGGATGGGAGGGTGCTCTATAGCCTGCAGCAATGCAAGGTAGATAGCAGTCCACTGACAAAATACCATGGAAAAATTGGAAGCAAACTATAAATAAACAAACAGCAATATTCTGTGTTATGAATATATAATTTCTGGTTTTAATAACTATTGAGGCCCTGGGGATAGTCTACAATTGGCTCAGCTTGCACTGATTGTTGTGATTGTGACATTGAATTATTAAGCCACCTGCAGACTTTTCCTGGAAGGTGATCTTTACCAGCCTGGACACCTTGTACAGTACAGTAAGTTATCTTAAATGAATGTTTCCTTCCATTTGCATTTAACATAATGGTTACCTATTACCTTGGTTGTATATAAAAACCACATGATCTCCTTGAAAATGTTTTGGTAGTAAAACAACATTACCTCATTAATGATTCATCTTGGAGCTTAGCTACTAATGTATGCAGCTTTCAGTATTCCATAAATGGCATGTTGCATCATCCAGCTATTCTGTGTGACTTGAAATGAAACTGCTGGAAATATATGCATTGTTATGTGTGAGTATATGAAGGTTATCATAATGATAACCTTACAATAGTGATCTTTCAAAAGAATGTATAATAATTTTCCTTAACAATGAAAATCATTGCGTGGCCTGCCTGTTCCACTTCCTGCTGTCGTGTAGTGGTATATTCCAATAAAAACATGTTTACGGTTAAAAATAAATGGGGGAAACTAACATTTCTTTCTGGTTTATGCGTTGTATATTATGCAAATTATTAGGCAAATTAGCCTAAGAAATGGTTAGATGTCTGAAACCTTCACCTTACAACGTTCTACTGTCTTTAAGGGCAACTATAATGAACGGCCTAATCAATATCTATATATCAATATCAATTGATATATAGATCTATATATATATATCTATATTATGTAGATTGACCAAATCAAAGCGGAAACACCAACATAAGAATAACGTACAGTAGGCATTTTACATTACCATTTATAACACCATGGCATTATCCCATTATACAGACCATTGGCATACTAGTGGGAAAACATTACCAAACTGCATATTCAGGTCAATTCCATTTGTGACTCCTTTCTTTTCCAAAGGCAGAGCTGCAGTTTTGCAACATTGCTCAAAGGCTGTCCCTGTTGATCTGAATTTCATTGAGCGTAACCCCTTCTCCGGTTGAGGTATAGCACAACACTGTGAACCAAAATGATATTCATATTCATAATGAGCCTGGCATTAAAGCATTACTCTCAGTTACAGAGCAGAAATGTACGTTTTATAATGGTGGTTAATGGCAGACTAACAAAGCTACTAAATAGCCTATAGCCTCCAAAATAAGCATTGGAGGTCTGACACAGAGCAGTGTATTGATTCTCTCTGCTACTCTATTGATCTGGGATGTTTGCCTTCCATAGAGGCCTGCTAATCACACGACTATTATGTGGATGGCTTGGACTACAGTATTATCATGAATCTGCTTCCAGACACCGTCAGCCTGCTAGAAGATAACATATATAAAAATACTGCATCAACTTCACGCAGGACACTGTGATTGAATGCAGAATTAACATTACGTTAAGTGGATCGTCTATAGTTTGGCTTTCTGCCACTAGATGTCACACTAAACACACCAGCATATCAGACCAAAACAAATGCTTCTTGGGCTACACACGCATGCTACAGCTACACATGCATGTGTAGCTGGACCAGCTATGAAACCAGAGAAGGAGCTTGAATTACAACACACACACAGAGGGAGTGTTACTGCACTATATCTTTAAAAGAATTCTTATAATAATGTTAAATAAAATTAAAATAAATACAACTAAATAAATAAATACTAGTTACGTTAAACGAGAACCAACATAACATTGTTATGGTTTGAAAATCTGACACACTGTCAGTATATAATGAGATGGGGGAAACAATAAAGGTTTCTCAGGGCACAATAACATTTAAGGGTGCACATTAAGAACTCCTTTGTTATATTGTGGGCTGCATCAATATTCTTTGTATTGTTGATTAAGCTATAACAGTCCAGTGTATGTCTAAATGTGCATATACTAGCATGCATGACAAAGAGTGTCACTAAAGTTAGTTTCTGAGGACAAACGTTCCCTTGACAACCCATATGTCCCCAGTTAGCACACGTTCTATGGAGTCCATTTTCACAAAGTGACGCTCGTTCCCATCTAAAGTGGACGCTCCAATGGAACCATTTTTATAACGAACTGCCAAATTACCAGGAGTGTTTTTTTCTTGTCAAATAGGAGACGATAATGACGATGACAGAGGAACAACATAAAACAAGCTCAGTCTTGCCCTGCAACAAACAACGTTTTTTTCCCGCCTCTCTCTCACGTTCCCTCACTTTTTCTCACTCTCTTTCTCTCGCTCTCTCAAATCCCATGCTGATAATCAGGCATTTATTCCATAAACAATGCTGGGACTGACTTGGGATTAGCCTAACAATACCTCATTACTAGCGTGTGAGCTGCTTTCTCTCGCTCTCTCTCTCTCTCGCTCTCTCTCTCTCTCTCTCCTTGAGATAATGCATTTCGTCAAGTAGAGGAGACGAGGGGAGGAGTGAGGGTGCGGGGAGGAGTGAGGGTGCTACAGAGAGGGTAGAGGGAGGAGGACAAAAACACTTATTAATTTGCGCGAAATGGAATTAGCAGCGGGGAGCTATGAGCGGCAGAGTTGCTAATTTTACCCTTGCCCCTGTGCGCCGATGGTAAATGGAGATTTGTCACACTCCACTTGGCTGGCTCCACGACTTCGTTGAAGAGCCTGTCTCTCCTGCACGGCTGGCGGTAGCCCACAACGGCAGCGCTAACATGGCTGCCACCGCCACGCATCACCATGCGGGCTGACAGGGAGCGAGTGGGAGTACCGTCAGATGCCATGTTTCACCACTGAATGTGGGAAGGATACACTGACAGCCTCAGTGTTCCCAGTACATGTCCCCTAGTCCAGTAGAAGGGAACCACTCCACATGCCATCCCAAAAGGCTTTGGACCCCTCCGGACATCTCTTTGTGTGTGTGTGGAGAAGGTATAGACTCAAATATGGTCTTGGTGGACCCCGATAATTGCCCCCCACCTCTAGAACTAAGGTTAGATACTGTAGACAAACAGCACTGTAGTCACAAATCAATAGACACACACGCTTTATCTGTAGCCGTTGGTATGTGTGCGTGTGTGTAGGGGGGAGGGGGGGTGGGTCAGTGCAACGAATAATTGCCTCACCCCTGCCCTAAAGACTGCGTACCTTGTGGGACTACAATTCCCAGAGTTCAAAATGCACAGTCAGTCGTGTAGTAGACAAGCCTGAGTTCCCGTCCGCATCAGAGGGTCATTACATGTAGAAATCCTCTCCCACTTAATGCATCTATTGATAATGTGATAAACTGCTGGCATTGATGCACCCAGCAACCCCCCCTGCCCCGCCCCAACCTCCCCAACCCATCCCCTCCCCTCCCCTCCTCCTCCTTGCTCCTCTGTAACAGTGTGTATTGATCATGATTTACTTTTCTGGTTGGTGGGCAGTGCTTTCTTTCATTTTCTCCATATATCTGCTGCTTGAGGGAGTGGCAGAGCGAGAGAGAGAGAGAGAGAGAGAGAGAGAGAGAGAGAGAGAGAGAGAGAGAGACAGAGAGAGAGACAAAATCGTCACATAGGGTTTTAATTGGACGCTTCAAAAGCACAAAGAGAGCAGGGGAGTGTTTATATTCTCCTGAACGCACTCCTACTCCCTCAAGCACACACATACACGCACACACACACACACACGCACACGCACACACACACACACACACACACACACACACACAGGATTTGTTTACCCGTTTGCCAAAGTCCCAGAAAGCTGGGGTCAGGTCAGCCTGGCTGTAAAACCACAGACTTTCCTCACTGATTAAAGGCAGGCAGTTGAGACACACATGTGCTAACACACACACACACACGCACACACACGCACACACACACACACACACACACACACACACACAGAGGCACCCAGAGACAGTCTGCAGCCTTCACTAGAGCGATAAGCATCCCGATGTGTCTGACAGCGAGGCTGACTGCAGAGTGTGAAGGAATTAGAGGGATTAGGGGGTTATAGAGTAGCGTGATAGCCTATGGGATGATGGAGGGATTAGTCCGATTATCTCTCTCTCTCTCTCTCTCTCCTACACACACTCACACACACACACACACACACAATGCTTAGACGGCTGGAAGCTGCCAGATGTGGCCAGATAGGAGAGTTAAGACAAACATGGAAGAGGGAAAATGATGATAGATGACGGGGGAAAAAAAGGTGAAAGGTGGTCGGGTGAAGGGCTGAGGAAATGAATGAGTGGGTAGTAAAGAAAAGACAGGAATCCCTCATCAATGCTTGGCTTAATATTGTATTCAATCAGAGTGCTGCTTGCAGCTAGCATCGTGACACCATCCTGATCTCGCAAACTTAGTTGCAATGATCAGTCTGGAACACTTCATTTCAAAAGCATTTGTCATAAAGATAATAATGCTAATAACGCTAATAATCAAACGTCCTTAAATACACTAAGACCTAAATCTAACCTGAATGTTTACAGTAAAATCAAATACAAACAAAATACTAACACAGTACGCTGACGTCATCTTGGGATAAACTTGCCTCTGATTGGTCCAATTGGTCTCTATACAGTCGACATTGGGGGGTGGGGACTAGGGAGGGATACTTTCATGCAAAATGAAACTGAAATGAAACTTCCATGGCAGGGCTATGTAGATAGAGTACAGTATAGCAAATATATTGTATAATGTTTTTTATTTTATTTGGCAGTGTTATCAGTTTACTGTCAGCTAAGAAATACAGATACATTATTGTGGTGACATGCATATCAATTGCAATTTATGAAGAAATATGCACAAATTTAAATGCATCTTGTAATATATGAATACAGCCAGGTGTAGTTCAGTGATCTAAGAAATAATATGATGGGTATACATCTGAAACGTAAAAACTAGATTGACCGTTACTGGCCATCAAACTCTTCACACCAGTGGGTTTCAAATCATTTCATGTCTGGCTGTGTGATCAGCCATTGTAGCTGTTTGCTGTTGCCAAACTGTATTATACAAATAGATTGGAAGGATGCTTGTGTACGTGTTTTCATACATGGATAAATGTGTCTTCTTCACTAACCTTTGACTAGACATGCTCAGCTGTGTTCTCCCACACACTCGCTCTCTTTCTCACACACACACACACACACACACACACACACACACAATCACAACAAGAATCACCTAGCCACATGGTTATTTTTATGGCCCCCTCTTTCCTGCCCAACGGAACTCTCATTATCTGTCAACGGCAGCAGTGGCTTACAGTATGTGGCCTGGATAGAAGCTGTTTGGCACAAGTGAAACATCTTCAGCATGCCCAGCCCACCATCCTGTGAAACCCACAAGTAGGTGTCTGAGCTCTGCTTAAACCATAGCTTCAAACACGTTAAGCCCCAAATGAAGCAGAGTGGGCACCCCATCCCCCACTTCAACGCTCTCAATGGCTTTTAAGGGAATTTCTTGTTTTGCTGCTGTTTTCCTGTTTGTCAGGGCTTGCTTCATTGCATATAATTAGCATGCAGAAGTGTAACGTGCCAAGCAGATGTGGGTTACTGTTGTCTCTCGTGGCAGACATGTAGACAGGATGTAGTGACTTTGCTTCAAGGTGCTTTTGGTAAAAGGAGGTGGATGAGGCGGTTTCCTACAGTTTGTGCATGTGCAGATGTATATGAGCCATGGCTGTAAACAAGATTCACCCCTCTGTGCCCTCAAATCGTGCCCAGCAAGGCATTGCCTTGCATGTGCAAAATTGCTAAATGCCATTTTTTTCCATGGCTTAAATGTGGTTGTCATGGTAACTTGTGAGTATATTGTTTACTCCCTTCCAACTGCAGAGAAAAAAATATTAAAAGAGGCTACCAACCAAACTCAAGAAACAACAATTCTGTATAACAAAATTGATTTAGTTGGTCAATATTTAAAAAAATAAACTTTTTCCAGACCTACTGAATCGCAACAACAGAAAATACTAAAATGTTCTTGTCTCCCCATTACCTCGGGCACATCTCTAGATGGGCCTGTGTTACCTACATCTGACCGTTAGCTGATCTCATGTGACATTTGTGTTTGTGCAACACTGTTGCAATGCCATGGAATATCATTATAAGTATTATCTTCTTACTGCCTGGTGTTGCAATGTGTCTTTGTGCAAAGTGTCTGATAAGTTTCACACACACTCACAAAAGATGCATCGTTGTGTGCACATTTTCATCCCGCATTCACATCCGGCCTCTGTTGTGTGTGTGTGCGTGCGTGTGTGCGTGTGTGTGGGTTTGTGTGTGTTTGTGAAGATTGTCTGCATGCGGTCAATGCAGTCTTCAGACAGTTGTAACCGGTGGGGCGTAACAGAGATAGCAGACCTCGTTGGAATCTGGTTTCGACCACAGCTTATAAGGCTCTGTCAGAATGCTACAAGTACACACAGAACAACATATTAATGTTATCACATTGTGATCATACATAAAACAATATACTGTCTAGTCAGTCAACAAACCACAAAGTCCCTGAATAAAATGCTTTATAAGATAGTTGCATTCTGCTGTGTTTTAAAACCAATTATTATAACTATATTGGCATATACAGAATGTTTTTAGTGAAAGGGGTGTGAAGTGGAAAAAACACTAGCCCCAGTGCTCTTGCATAACCGTGACCTATAATATACCACAAACAAGTCGGAGAAATGTGGGCTGGAAAGTGTGTGTGTGTGTGTGTGCGTGCGTGCGTGCTTGCACAACAACACAAAGGCGAGGCTGTGTAAACGGCTGTGTGTGTCTACACACCTGCAAGATTGAGACGTATTGGTTTCTGCCGTTTTGCAAACACTGCTTCTTAGAATGCACTGATAGCACATTGTGCTCTGCCGCGCCGCCTGCAGCCCACAAGCCTGCAGACGCCGACCGTGCGGCTAAGTTGTCAACATCAATACATTAGAGGGATTCTTCATCGTATTGTTGCTTGATCAAGATGGATTACTCCTCATCACAAGCTCACGGAGGGGTTTAGGGTGGGAGATATGAAATCACTTTGATGCATTTGATGGAGTAAGAAGGCGGAGAGATGCTAGATTGATATCCCCGCGCCTTATTGAATTTCTCAGGGGTGGATCAAATTACGTTTGTTTTTTTTCTCGTCAATGCACAGAGCCTTCCAGTGTCTGCTGTGTTGTACTGTTGTAAAGAGGGAACAGAACTCTGTCCACTTCCAGGGGAACTGAATCTGTACCCAGCGCCAAAGAGCTCCAGCCTGTAACTTCAGTAAAGATCCTTAAATCTATTCCTACAGTCACACACCGCCTCCATACTGTACATATTTAGTTGCATGTAATTTGGTTTGTTTATATCATATCCTCTACTTCTGAGCACATCAAGTATACAGCAAGGCGAGCAAATCGTCCCCGGAGTCTAAACATGTGACATCGGCCGACAAAATGGCGGTGCAGTCAGGGACCACCCACGGTGCTGTGGCTTTCCTGTGCAGCCTCAAGCCGCTACCAAAGCGCTTTTTATTGACCGTGCTAGAACCAGATACATCTGCTGAGCCAGCCTTCACTTCCCCTTTTGACTGGCAAGTGTGTTTCTAATACTAAGGAAGTGATGTGTCCAAACCAGAGGTTGTAGAAGCACAGCATCGTAATAATAATATGTCTGCCGTGTGGCCATCTGCAGTAATAAACGACATGCAGGTTTACACTGAACGGTCTGTGTGGTGGACATGCAGGTGGACTTGGGCCTCTGTGTGTGTGTGTGCTTGCGTGTTTGTGTGTATGTGAGAGAGAGAGAGAGGGAGAGAGGGAGAGAGAGAGAGAGAGAGAGAGAGAGAGAGAGAGAGAGAGAGAGATAGAGAGAGAGAGAGTGAGAGAGAGAGAGAGAGCGAGAGAGATAGAGAGAGAGAGAGAGCGAGAGAGGGAGAGAGAGAGAGAGAGAGAGAGGGAGAGAGATGCTGAATCGTGAATAAAAACGGTCCATGTGCCCTCACAGCCATAATTCCACCATCAATGCCCGCAGGCCATCTGCACCACACACCGAAATGTACTCTGCTAGAAAATGACGAGGTCACACTGAGCACGCCCAGATGGCTCCAGGAGTCATGGAGGGAGGCAATGGGCTATTAGTGGCATCCTGCTGACCAGAGCACAGTAGGCCTTAAGCTGTAGTGGAGGCCAGACAGACAGGAAAGAAAGGAGCTGTTTGTCTTTAGACCAGTCTATCTCTCTCTCTCTCTCTCTCTCTCTCTCTCTCTCTCTCTCTCTCTCTCTCTCTCTCTCTCTCTCTCTCTCACA
>JAODUK010085720.1:2500-14721 GCA_027564635.1 Typhlichthys eigenmanni
TAAAACAGGGGAGAATAGTCTTCAAACGAGCCTGTCATTGCCTTTTCCCAGTCTCCCAGTGAGCATTACACGGGATCCTAAATGACAGAACCTGAAACTAACAGTGCCTGGTACTGTATATGGCTGTACAGTATGTGGGCATGCACGCACACACGCACACGCACACACACACACACACACAGGGAAATATTGTTCCAATAGTTCTGTACTATAACCTATAGACATTTGTTTTTTGTTTTGGTTCAATGTGCTGTCATTATCCATTATTTTGCTCTCCTATAAGCTTATGCTTATGCTCCTATTATTATTTCATGTTTTTGCCATAATTTTGCTCTTGACTGTAAATTGGGTTTGTTAGCCATTGGACATCGTAAAAATAAATAAAACTTTTTCAGTATTATTTTCAGTATTACTCCTGTGTTACCAGTATATCACCAAGTCATTCTTTATTTATTGCTTTTCTCTGAGCAGTGAGTACCACTCAGTTTGTATTCAAAGTTCAAAGAAGGATTCTTTGTTCCGCTTGGTCATTAATGCCAATATGGCAAGACCAAATGTTAATACTACACAATACAGTCCTGATGACTGGGTGAAGACTCCCCCCCCCCTTCCCCTCCCTCTCTCATTTCAACCGCCATTTGTTCATGAAATACTTCACACCAATGGTAACAATTGGTTCTGTTGCAATCTGTCAACATTTTTGGGAATGTCTTCAATTTTTCCGTTTTGTCGCGGTGAAAAGGAGGTGGTTGGTCTAGTAGAGAAATTATTTTTTGGCACTTGATATCCTATTTCACACACTACCAACTGAGAGAGGGTCACAAACACATCTGACTAATAACCGGGTCTCGCCGGTGTAGGACAGCCGGAGAGAGACTGCCCACATCCCCAGTGCCTCATGCCCACACGTGTGATCAGGCCGATTGCCGTCAGCCGTGTGGGCGTGAGGGCATAAAGACCGGTGACTCCTGGGAGGGGGTGTGGTTTATTGTGTCATGTTCCTGTTTCGTTGATGGTTCACGTTTGTGTTCATGGTCTCCGTTTAATTTACGTGACTGTGCACGCCTGTTTATTTTGAGTTTATGTACGCTGTTGAGTTTATTTAAGTTAAGTTAAGTTAAGTTATTCATTAAACGCTGAGCCGTGGGGCTCGTTGAGCGTACGACCTCTTTGTGGTATCTCCTTTTGTTTTCGTTCGCTTGCACTCGCCGCATCATCCCAGCGTTACACTAATATGTCACAGCACCCAATACTAAACTTGTCTCTGTAGTCCGGGATGATGGTGATGACAGCTTATACATGTAGCCTAAAAGGTTATAAAGCTGCTTCACTGACAATAGGCTGTCAGGCTCAGGCCGAGTTCAGACGTATCTTATTTTTGGAAGCTGCCGACCTGTTTTACATTATAACCCTATGGAGCGGACCGTGTTTTGAAAAAGCGCCATGGGCGCTAAATTTAAACGCTGCTGCATGCACTTTTTCCAGCAGCTCTGGGCTTCTTTTTCAGTTGAGAAAAGTTCAACATCTCAGAAGAAAACGCCCAAAGCCATCCGCTTTTTTGACAGTTGACCAATCACAAGCGCATAGTGAGACCTTGTGTTTCCCATAACAACTGTAACAACCGTTTAAGCTGCTTTTTTTTTCTACATGAAAAATGCCCAGGCCAGCGCTTTCAATCAAAATAAAAGAAGGTACATCTGAACGTGGCCTAAGGAGGGCATTATCTTGCCTGAATCCTAGCTGCATGTCAATCATACAGATTGTGTCAGAATGTTCCATTAACAATATTTGCACCTGCAATAAGAGCTTCTCTTTTCTTTTAACTATCTTTAATAAATCATTGTACTGCAAAATTGTGACACATAATAACATTGGTCGTTTGAAAAATGGTCCCGACATTTTTTCTACAGTGCATTTAGGTAGCATTAATAAATGATTTCGTGATTTCTTGTTGTGACCTATCTTTGTGTTTGAGAGTGAACTGCAGCAATAAGGTGAGCCATGGCCAGCTGTCTCTTCCACCATGCCCCACTTTCAACTAACGGACCATCGAGGGCAGGGCTATAGGGGATCGTTCATCATAGCTGATGGTACCGGGTGTTCTGCAGATGAGCGCACGCACACACACACACGCACGCATGCGCACACATGCACACACACTCTTGCACAAATGTATTCACACACATACTTACAGTACATTGTTACGCATTCACACACACACAAATAAAAACAAACTTTACACCTGCAGAAATGCATACTGAATGTTTAATTGAAGCGTGTACATACGCACGCACACATGCACGTGTTTGTGCACGCGAGTACAACACCTGCGAATATGCATGCACGTTACATTCAGTACAGTATATATAGAGTACCACTGAATCCAATCAAAATCTGCCTGTTGTGTTAACAATCTGAAACGTGTGTCTGTAGACAGTACAGTGCCATAGATACAGGAACATCAAATCAACTGCACATCAAATCTCTTCCGTAGTTAGATTATAATGTACACGTCTCCACACAGATGACACGTATAGATAGATTAACACAAAATATGAATAAAAAATGGAAAAGAAACACCTGGAGGAAGAGTATTTCAGTGTTTCAACAGACGTGATACAGTAATAGTTGACTGAGTCTGAGTGTCTGTGTGTGAGTGCGTGTGTGTGTGTGTGGGCGTGTCTGTGTGTGTGTGTTTGTGTGCGTGTGTGTGCATGTCCCTTGTGTGCGTGCGTGTGTGTGTGTGTGTGTGTGTGTGTCTGTGTACACACACACCCTTTCCTCTCTTCTCTTATAATCCCTGTAAACAAATTGCAGCACTCTTTAATGCCACATTGCCGGACCACCAACCCCGCAGCCAGCACCTACACAGTGCACGTCCATACACCCTGTGTGTCATCTCTATGCTCCCATCTGTCCTTTGTCCTATTCTATTCCTTTCCCTGACCTCTCCTTCTTTACTCGTATCTCGTAATGTTCAGAAGCATATCAATTAACACCAACAGAGAGAAGTGCAACAAACGTTAGCCGGTAGCGAATCTCACGTTATTTTTAGGATACTTGTCAAGGTGAGTTTCTGTTGTTTTACACAAAAGCAGCCAATAACATGCATAGCCAAATGCTTATTTAGTTCCCTCTTCTCTCCACTCGTGTTTCCTCCCCAGGACGAGTGCATATAAGAGTGTTTAGGCTGTTGTTGCCAAATGAGCCAGATGTCAGGCCCTTTCCTTCATAACAGTATTTAACACCTCTCTCGCACTGAATGATAATCACTTGGCTGTTGTGGAGGAGGATTGGAAAACAGTGTTACATCACACACTGCCACATCTAAATCTGCATCGACTCTCACGCGCGTTGATGCTTTACACGAGAGGAGAAGGTGTTGTGATAATGGGTTGGACCTATTGAAAGGTCTGTCATAGCCGGTCTTTCTGTGGTGGCTGTTTTTCTACAGCATTTTTTCTTTTTTTTTTACAGTGTTTATTTTTTTATTAAAGGTAAAGTCAGCTATTGCATGCTAAATAGACTTTTTTACCAAATTAAACAAATATCTCCTCGCATTTTGCTCTCCTAAAGTTCTATGTGCGTGTTACTCTAAATAGCCTGGCTCTGTCCGACTATTGCTTGTAGTCTGGAAACCCTGTACACGTTACTGTGGACCAATCAGCGACCTGACATGCCAGATTAAGTGTTGTCACAGGGCCGTCTGGGGAGTCGTACATTGAAACTGTTTGTGAATGACAGGTACGCTCAAAAAACTACTTGGCAGTTGATTTGATGAACCATCTGGTCGTTTCTGGTCGATACACCTAAACCACGCCCGTATCCTGTTGCTATCAACACAACCTGCTACTTTACCATATTCAAAATCATTCAATGGCTTTCCAGACTGATTAAACTGAAGCACGCGAGATAAAGATGATCCCATGAGGCTAGTGGCTAAATGCAATGACGTTTGTTTACAGGTGTGTAGTTCAACAATGGCAGCAGTGGCAGAGCTACCTTTCTCCTAGATGAAGAGATACGTCGTTGTAGCAACGCCGGCCGGTTAAAGGCTGTTCCAGTGGAATCACAATGAACCTGAGATGTATGGCCTTCACAATGGAGCGTGTCCAGACACGACTCACACAGTGGATTTAGTGTATGGTCGCACCAGGCTGTAAAATACATGCCAAGCTGAATAAAAATAACCTTAACCCTAAAAATATGAAACACACCTCTTCCTTCCATCCTTCAATCCTTCCATCCATCCATCCTGACAAGACCACTGTGCCTCGCTTGGCTTTATAAGGCCGCATTAATTATTTTCAGGAACTGAAAAGGCCAGCGTGAAATGGAGTTTGACACATTAATGAATTATTATTTATCAATTAGTAAAACGGTGCAGGTGCGTGTATGAAAAGACTAATATTAATGATCCACGCTACATTCTATGGCAGTTTGACAAGTTCACGGGGGGCTTCGCTGGAGATTTAAAGTAATTGCTCCCTACTTTCCCTCTCTTATCCGTCTTTTTCTGTCTCCCGTCACACTGTTGGCTGTTCCGTCTCCTATCCTGCGCTGTCCTGCCCTCCGACCATCACCCCCCCTTTCCCCACATACACACACACACACACACACACTGCTTGTTAGGATCCTCCTGTCTGTTTCACACGTCGTCATTTGCCCGTCCCGGATTGTGTCCGACGCCTGTCTGGGCACACAGGTCTGCTGTCTGTACGTCCCTCTTCCTCAGAACACTTGACTTGTGCTATTGGTCTGGCAGGCCTGTCAAGCAGAGACTATATGCTCTCTATTGTCTGTCTGTCTGTCTGTCTGTCTCTCTCTATTGCTCTCTTTGTCTATCTCTCTCTCTCTCTGTCTCACTGTGTGTGTCTCTCTGTGTGTCTGTCTCTCTGTCTTTCTCTCTCTGTGTCTCTCTCTCTCTCTTTTTCTGTTTGTCGCTCTTTCTCTCTCACACTGTGTCACAGAGCAGAACAGAACAGACTTGAGCAAATATTTTATTTACTTTCAGGGAGACATTGTCATGCAGAAAAACATAAATGTAAACTTCTGAACTTTCTGATAAGTCAAGCAACATTTGCCATCTACAGTATGTGAGCAGAAAAAGAAAGATTTAATGTGGATGTGATTTTCTAATTTGTCCAAATGGTTATTAAAGTGGACTTGATCTACTATGGGTGATTTGGCCGCCTTCATGAAGACCTGGTCTTATGGAGCAGTACTGTGCTCGTGTATAGAGGGGGATCTGGTCTTTGGAGGCCACACCTCTTAGAACAGAGGTGCTGTGTGGTGCATTATGTGATCATTGATTATATAACACTACTCTGCTGGTCACCTATTGTGTGATCTGATGAACTGAAACACGTGTAGCAGCTGATTGATGTGTAGGAAATAAAGGTGTACAAAACTCTCTCTCTCTCTCTTTCTGTGTATCTCTCTCTCTCTCTCTCTACACTGTCTGTGTCTATTCGCAGGGATACTTCCTTCATTTTAAAACACGCACCCCCAATCTCTCATCTCTCTTTCTCTCTCTCTCACACACACACACACATGCACACACATGCACACACACGCGCGCACACACGCACACACACGCACACACACGCACACACACATTCTGTCTGTCAAATCAAATCCACCCTGCTTCCTGCTCTGCTATTGTGTGTGTGTGCGTGTGTGTGTGCATGTTTGTTCATGTATGTGCAATGTGCATGCGTGCGTGTGTGTGTGTGTGTGTGCATGTATGTGTGCATACGTGCATGTGCTTATTTGTGCACGTGCATGCATGTGTGTGTGTGTGTGTGTCTCAGGGCCATCAGACTGAGCTGCAGGGTTACGGTGAGGTAGAATCACGTTGACACACACACGCACACAAACACACACACACACACACACACACACACACACACACACACACACACACACAACCCCCGCACATCTGAGGATAGCAGATGACAGTCCCAGGGAGGGGCTACAGTACATGTTGTGTCCCCACTGCGACCTGCAGACCCCAAATTACCTCACCTCAGGCCTTACACTACAACATGAGCTCACCCAGCTGACTCAGTTCAGATTCAGTTCGGTTGGATTGAATTAAATTTAAGGAGTTCCACTATTCACTAACAGTTCTTTATAAACAGCTTTATCACTTGGAGGTGTCCTTGTGAAACTACAGTAGCTACTGTTGTATTTTCTGGGCCATAATAGTGACTCTGCTACTAAGCCTGTGAATACAAGTTAATAAATAAATAAATATATACAGTATATATAATATATAAATCCGTATACGAGGCTTACCTAGACCCACGGTAAAATTATTTGTAACTGAATTTGCAATTCAAAATAACTCGTCCTGTATCCATAATTTATGGCATACATGCTTGTTATAACAATAGCAATTAATGGGCTGAATGCTGATATTGTATTGCTAAACTGTGATTAAAGCAAAGGCCATATGAAATCCTGCGTTAACAGCATCAAACATATGTGTGTTTGTGTGTGTGTGACCCACAAAGCATGTAACTACATCAAGTCATGATAGGATTGACTAAAGCTCGAGTCCAAGCTAAGCGACAGCAGTCCTTTCCCTGTTCTCCCTCTCTCTCACACTGTTTGCCATGTCTGTCATTTTTAATTTGACTTTAATAATCACCCTTCTTTTGTGACACCAGCCTCCCTCAAGACTTGCCCTTTAACGAGCAGTTCAGCAGCACTAAATGTTTGATAAGAGGAGCAGACTGCCCTGCTTGCACTCGTTCTCTGGGAAAGGGGGTGGGGGGGAAGCTGGGCACTCTGCTTTTTCACAGAGTCTCTTCTCATGCTTTCACACCACCGGTATCGCGTTTGGTGATGTGTACCAACCTCTTCCTCAAATTGGGGTCTCCTTGACTTGAAGTGTGAATGCACAGCTGCGCTCACTTAACGTGCGCACCGTACAAGTGAGCAACACAGGTTCGAGGCCTGCTTCCTAGCGATCTCTTCTCAAGCAGGTGAGAACGCGGTATCACTATGTGATAGTCCGCACCAGCCAGGACATCATGGACCAATTACAGGAAAGGCAGACTTTGAAATGTTTAAAGGGAGAACAGGGGAGAATGTTTGAGAATTTTTCCATTGGCGAATGTTCAGCAAACGTATGCGCACAGAAACAATGTAATTTACATATTGGTGCATAAACTTAAAGGTCCTATTATATACATGAATACAGCAGAAAACAACTGTATTCTATGTAAATATATAGTGTAGTAATTGCATCCTGGGCAGAAAAAGACATTAAATCTTTATCTGTTAGTGTTTTAATCCTAGCTAGTCTGTTTTCATAGGTGGTCCGGCAACTTGTGTGTGTGTGTGTGTGTGTGTGGACCCCACAAAGCATTTGTTTTGATCTGAGATGCTGGACGCTTAGTGTGACATCTAGTGGCAGACACATCATAGTTCCTTTAACAATGTGAAACCAACCGGACTAAGATGAGTAAGGGGACACATCGAAACACGTAAACTATAAAGCTGAAACATAAAGACCAAACAGCTGTGAAACCACCGCTAGACACCACACGCCTATGTGTAATAACCGATATTGAGATGGTGCTTTGAAGAGCGAAATTAATGTGCAGTGCTGTCAGGTGTTTGCTGAAGCAAGAACCAACGTTTAAACCAAATGATGCCAGAGATATTGTTGGTTCTTGCTCCATTCAGAACAACAGTGAGCCAGCACGAATGATCCAGCGATGCTTAGACAAATGGGTGACGTGACCTCCAATATCAGCTTAGCTAGTGCTGTCAGACAAGTGCTGGAAAAACTAATTTTATCCTCTATCTACAATTACTGCGGTAGATACAGCTTCACCTTTTGCCCTATACCGACAGCACACATACAGTACACACTGTACACACAGAATACCAACACAAATACCACTGCAACCTCATTCTCCCTGGTATTTTCAGATATTTGAATCATGTACTCGGACAAATGTAGCTGACTCTTGCTCTCTCTCTCTCTCTCTCGCTCTCTCTCTCTCACACACACATATACACACTTCATCTTTGCCCCTGTTGAGGGGTTTGTCGTTGTTTAACCAGCTTTGGTTTAATCCACTCCCACACTGCCAGTTTCAACAGTATTATTTGGGACATACAGTGCTGTAATGGTCTCTCTGGGTCTGTGAGTGTGTGCAAGTGTGTATGTGTGTGTAATTGTTTGTCTAGATGTTGGGAAAATGAAAACACCTTAGCTGGACCTTTGCCTACAGTATGCAACAAACATAAATACATAATGTGCAAATATAAACGGAATATACACACACGCACAAAATCACACACATGCGAACACACGGCAGTACTTCGGACACCATTGGCATGTCAGCCACTACTTAGCCATTCTGTGCTCCGATTGGTCAGTATGTCAAGTATTTTAACAAGGCATATTCAGTTTTGCCGACATCAGCATTATGAGCGGACACACACCGCCCGACACCTAAGGATATAAAAAACTGCCCATTATTCAAAATAACTAATGCACAGCTCAAAATATATTTTATTATCTAACCGCACTATTATGTCTTAATGCATCCAGATAAGATATACCATTAGTGTAAACCAAGGGGGAACCTCCAGTGCTGAGATATGAATACAACGCCGAAGTGCCAACATTTGCAGTTCCTCGAATGGCCACTTGAGGCTGGCTGCAAAAGGGAGTCAATCCCCATTATAGTCTCAGCCTCCATTAGCACTACGTCATATAAGCAACGTCTGATACATAGTGGACTACTGTAAGCTCGACACGGGACTCTCAGACTTTCGGGAAGTAATACTGTTGAATTCCATTGGCTGTTAGCATGGTCAGTATTCATAATTTCCGGAGTGACGCTAGTGCACTGCTTTGTTTACTAATTTTAAATAAATTAAACATTTATTTTAAGCATTGGGCATTTAAGCATTTAAGCAATAAAAGCGCCTAAAAACTTTACAGCTTTATATGACCTGTAGAACAACTAGTCCTGTTGTATTGTTTTCCAACAAACCCCTCATTGTAAGTTTAACATCTTACATCTTGAGTTACGTAGTCGTCGTGCATGTCAATCAAAATACCTCACTTGTCAAGTAGGCGGGTACTAATAATAATAAACAATAATACATTTTATCATAGGACGCCTTTCAAATCACTCAAGGACATCTTCCATTGTAAATACACAAATATAAAGACAAAGACATGCTCAGTCACCGACAAGAATGTAGTCTTTGTGCAGGCAGACCTAACACAAAGTCAGCAGGTCCGCCGGTGTCAAACCATGGTGTCAGTAAACCACCTGATGTGGTAGGGTACCGTAGCCCGTTAGCTAGGTAGCTAGCCAGGAGCTAGTTCTGCTCAACTTGACAAATTGAAGGCAGTTTGGGATAAAAGATTAGTGTTTTTCTTTTGTCTTGTTTGTTTTTTGACTTGACTTGTCAGTCAAGTCAAAAAACAAACAAGACAAAAGAAAAACACTAGTTAAGCTTCTAAAAAATAAGACAGAGCGCTATATCCCAGACTTTACGTACAGTATGTAAAGCCTGACTCTGCGTGACTAATCCACATAGACTGTCATATTAAAATGTCAAAATGTACAGCAACAATTAACATGTTTACAGCCTGGTTTAAAAAATCATTGGTTAAAAATACATCTATCCTATTATAAGGGGGAGTTTCAGGCAGAGTCAGGTATGGCAATGATTGTGACCGCCAAAGTCAGCACAGCTTGATCTTCAAACCCGTTCTTGTGGAAAAACTAAGGGTGAAGTCACGAGGGTCTGTCCAGTTATATATACGGTCTATGGTGTAAACATGTTTTTTGCTCTCTGTATTTCATCCCTTCATTTGTCTACCTCTCCTCTTATTATTTTCTGTCCCCTAACACCTCTCCATGTGGAGCAGAATGATCTCTCTGTCTGCCACCTATCAAATCCTCTCCTTCTTTTCTTGGTGTGAATTCCTCTCTCTCTCTCTCTTGTCTTCATGCCCTTTGTCTTCCAGACTGCCTATCCTTGCCCCCCCACACACACACACACGTGCACGCACGCACACACACAGTGATCCTTCTTTATTACCTTCCGCTGTCATTTCACAGTCCAGGTGATCTCACAATCTTTATCCTCTCACAGTGCTTACGGCCGGCGCACACACGCGCACACACGCGCGCACACACACACACACACACACACTCACTGAGCGCAGAGCTGATGCGGAGCCTTTCTAATGGCCGACATGGAAAACCGATCTTTGTTGTCAATTAAACGGGTGTCAATTCACCATTAACGTTTTTTCATGCGTTACCTGAATTCAAAATTGAATGAATAATGAATAATATAAACATAACACAAAAAGGACATTTGTAAGTGGTAGATTATTTATTTGTTGTAACAATGCTTCTCGGCAATATATCTTATACCAGTGGAAAGCCTAATTATTAACCTTTTAAATAGTGTCACATTTATAAAGTACATGCATTTGTAGGATGAGCAGCAGAGCTGAGTTATGTGGGTTGCGCCCATGAAAAATGCCAAACAGCTTTTCTTTGTTGTTGACTCTTGTTTGGTGGATTGGATGAATGAAGTCTGAAGAAACAAGACATATTGGCAATTTAACAATTCATTCATTTAACCAACAGGAGCGTTGGTAGCGTGTGGAAGAACCACACACACAGCCACAACAGCCTGCCACCTCCTCCTCATGCTGGTCACCAGCCTGGTCACACACTACTGTGTGGAATGGCATCCCATTCTTAAACCAGCTTCTGTTGCAACTACAGTAAGCCAGCCAACGTGGTTGTGTTGGTCACTGGTGCACGCCTCGGCTCAGCGAGCAGCGTCCACCTCGTTTGCAGTGTGCAAAGACATGGATTCACACGCGTCGGCTCCGCTTCAGAACGGCATGTAGTGTGCAACGGCCTTCGAGCATGTGCAAACACACACACACACACACACACACACACACACACACACACACACACACACACAGACAGTGAATATAAGCTTGTAATAATAAACTCACACATTTGTTCTGTGAACCAATAAAGTGGGCATGGTGGTGTAGGCTGTCCGACTTGACAAACCATGATGGATACAGCGAATAGGAGACAACGCAATACAAATCTTTTTGCACATACTGTACAGTACAATCACAATTAATATAAAAATTACATTCATAACTTTCGCAATCCTTCACCAGCATGCGGTAATAGCAACGCAACGCCAGTAGTATTTATGTATGTACTGTAGAAATGAAAAATGAAGATTATTTGATTGATTGATTCATTCATTAATGTGTTCATTCACTCATTCATTCAATCGCTCATTGGAAAGCCACGTTTGCACACAAGGTCAAGAGCAAGACTCACTTTGTGGGGTCTGACTGTTTCTATTTAACGACCATCTTATCGGAGTGCATTCCAACCTACCTTGTACACTGTATTATCGACCATCTGTCTGCCTTCATGCCTTCTACTGATTGATTACTGATGCACACATGCACACACACGCACACACACACACGCACACACACACACACACACACACACACACACACACAAAATACTAGACAAAAAAACATAAACACAAGTTGCAGGTGGCTTTTTGGATACAGAGTAAAATATTAATATAATAATAACAATTTATACAAAATGGTATATATTTGTGTGTGTGTGTGTGTGTGCATGCACACGTGCGTGTGCACGGCTTGTGCAGGCCACAACTCCTCTAGGCGCTGGATGCAGCCAGGTCCATATACCATCATGCTATCTCTGCGCCCCAGAGGGAGGGGCGGGGGCCAATGGGCAGAGGGGGGGTTGTGATTGATTCTGTGCTTGTACCGTTAATTCTAAATTGGCTTCGACGGTTGCTTCTGCCATAGTCACTTAATCAATGAGTGTCCTGAACAGGTGACATATGCACGCTCCACTGCCATGACGACCACACTGCCACGTCCCCTAGCTCCTCTGTGTCTCTATCGCTCACTCGGGGCCGTACAGATAAGACCTCTGGAACCGCTTCATTTCTCCACGTCCCTCTTTTGCTTTTCAGTTTTATTCAAGTTCTCTTTTCACTTTGGCTCCGAATGCACTGCATCAAATTAAAGTTGTGCCTCCCCACTCTCTCTCTCTCTCTCTCTCTCTCTCTCTCTCTCTCTCTCTCTCTCTCTCTATATATATATAGATTATAACATCCCATGGTAGCCTTCGTTATGC
>JAODUK010085721.1:0-14720 GCA_027564635.1 Typhlichthys eigenmanni
ATACTTGCTCTAATGGTGGCAATCTTTTCCACAAAAAAGTGGAGCAATTTTTCACAGGTCACCGAAGGTTCTTCATATCTAGTGAATTGGGAAGTATTAAGAACATCGTTGATTGTGCGAAAAAGAACATGGGGTTTATGGGAATTATACACACATCAAATAAAACAGGAGCATGGTCGGCTTTGAGTATTTCAACATTAACAAAAGGCACAGTGTATGACAAAATAAGGTCTAAAGTATGTCCATGGATCTGTGTTGGGCCATTAACAAACTCCGTGAGGTTGAAGGCCTCAATAAGGTTTAAAAAGTCTTTCGCCAGCTGATTTATAGGACAACATACATGAACGTTGAAGTCTCCTACAATTACAATCCTATCATGTTGCAACATTATTCCAGATAAGAAATCGGAGAACTCTGCGATGAAGTCTTTGTTATATTTAGGAGGTCGATAAATAAGTGCGCAGAGTACCGGCTGAGATTGGCCCAGTTCAAACATAGTTAGTTCAAAGCTTGCAAAGGTAGCCAGAGACACCTGTCTGCAATTATATTTATCCCTGAATATTACTGCAAGTCCGCCTTCTCGGCGAATTGAAATATGTGTAATCCAGTAATTCACGCCACCTCTGCGGGGACGGGGTGAGCACCGGCGAGGAGGCTGGGCCTCCACAACCGGGAGGAGAAAGTGCACCAGGCATGTGTCGACAGGGTCCACAGTGCGCCACGGGATATAGCGACGGTGAGGGAAACCATCTTTTGTCCAGAACCCCCGATCTCTCGGCCAGTTTCCACGCCTCAACTTCAGAAAGGCTTTCAGCTTTACCAGCTGGCCGCTGCGATTACCGCGGCGTCTGCCACGACTTTTCCTAAAAATTAAAGCCGGTGTTACGCCTAATTCTGTGTCCTGCCGAATTCAGCGACCCTTTCGAAGGTGCGCATGCGCCACCTAAAATCATGTACAATCTATTAGTGTGTGTGAGTGTGTGATTTCTCGTGCACTTTTTGCGTCTCGCTCCAGAAGTGTTTTAGTTCGGGAAAGGATTACTAAAAGGTTAGCTAGCTATCGATCGTGGTTTGCTCTGCAAAAAGCTTGTGATTTTAGCGATTTCTGAATAACAAGTGCATAGTATCTACTTACACCAGCCTCGTCGTTTTAAGGTTAATTGATGTCTAGATATTTCTAAATATTATTTATAGATCTATCGAACTTTTTCATGCTTTTTCTGCTTTATTTAACATACTTCGTTTCGAAAGGGTCACTGAATCCGGCAGGACACAGAAATAGGCGTAACACCTGTTTACATACAAGGCAGGTATATCCTAGTGAAAAGGAGAGCGAAAAGTTTTTTGTCCACCCCAATCAAACTTGGACGACGTTTCCTGCGGGAAACGGAGATTCAGTAGCGTTTGGCGATCATAAACCAGCAGAGTGTTAATAAATTGTATAAACACTGACATAAACATTACAATTATAAACAGTGTTTGGTGCGTCAGACGGCAGGCCACATACACTGGCGCCATCTTCGAATCACCATACAAACATTTGTCTGTGTCGGTTCAACTTTAAACTGAACAGTATTCCTGTTGTCTTGTTGTTTAACTGTGTTACACATGTAGTCCTGATGTGTCTTTTCCCATGTAATTTGATTGTGTTGTTAATATCGTTCTCATATGTCGACTACCCTGTTTGACTGTGTTGTTATTCATGTGGTCTCCCACTGTTGTGTCGTTGCGTAAATTGTATGGTGTGTTGTTTCCTTCACATTCATTTAGATGCTTCCTGAGTGTTAACCTACAGTAGCATTAATGTGTCAACAGCAGCCTAACATTTTTTGTATGTTAATTACTGGTAATTATATCAATGAAACTGAATCAAGGGCAACAACTTCTGGTATATAAAAAAATGAAGTTCAAACGACAGCGAGGAATGAAATGCGTAATAACACAGAAAAAACAACATTTCGTGAATATATGCGTCACGACAACAGCAAGTGCTGCAACAAGATGAAAGAAGACAAATTATTCGACAATACGCAGTTGACATAGTGCACACGTCATAATAATGTTTGCACAAATGGAACCCCATAGTTGAATGCAGGGAATTTATGAAAGTATTCCGTATAATTAAACATTTGTATATTTCTGTGTAGAATATTATATTTTATATTTTCTAAGAGTAATTAAAAGAGTGATATTAATCTGAACACCTTACAGTACAATGCATGGTGTGGGTCATATGACTTTATCCAATCACATGCCTGTATTCAAGCAATATCAGAGTAGCTTTTGCTACTGTATAGCTCCTCACAGCTGAGGTATATTTCAAAACGATCAGTGTTCACATGAGCATTTGTGATCTGGCAAAAGAAAACAGACTCACTATGTGTGTGTTTGTGTATGTGTGTGCGTGAGTGTGTACGTGTGTGTGTTTGTGTGTGTATGAGTGTGTGTGTTCGTGTATGCGTGTACGTGCGTGTGTGTGTGTGTACGTGTGTAAGAAAGGCGTCATGCGGCGCTGTGGAAGCTTGTCTGGCCAGCGAAGCTGCAGCTGGCAGCTTACTGCAGTGGACCTGTATTGTCCTTGTGCCTCCTCTCTGCTGGTGCCTGGCTCTGATCCAGGATCTGCCTCCCCATCCCGTTCCCTCTCTTTGTTTCACTCCATCTCTGTGCTGCTATCCCTCCAACAACACCCTCCCTCCTCCAGCCCTGCGTCAGAGGACACTTAACGTGGCCAACAGGTACAGCTGTATCTATCTGCAGTGGATATCAATGTGAGTCGGGAGGAGTAGAGTTGAACCGAGTCGGTGGAATAGAGCAATTAGTGTATCACATTTCTTCCCCGTTCAGTTGCTTCCACGATTAGTTGATTGCATTTTACACGAGCATGCAGGTGTGCCTACAGTACAGTAAGTGGAGACTTAAGTGTACGTACAGTGTGCTCCAGATGTGACCTATTTACTGGGCACCTCTACAATCACACGTGTAGCTTGAACATTACTCACCCAAAGGAAAAATCATAATGTGCGCAGGTTCTATTGTTCTCAACATGTTTTGACCAGGGTTTGTGCGTGCGTATGTGCACAATTTGTGAACCGAATGTATGTGTCATTTCCATGAAAGCCCTTAGATGAGAGAACCCTCTTTCAGAACTACCGTCTTCACTGATTGTGAATGTGAGGGGTCGTCGCTCACATTGAGCGATTGTCAGAAGAATGAGAAACACGCCAGTCTTTGACCGAAGGTATAGGGTGCGGTCACACACCAAATCCTGGCAGCATATCACCCATATCCTACAAGAACTCCACTGGCCCCATATCCCATTGACTATATCATTCTTCTGCTCACGTATGAAGCCCCCCACCACATACACTCAACTCTTCCTGTTCTCATCATCCCCTGGACCAGGCTACGGAGCTTTGGTGGCAGGGGTATCTCAATGGCTGCAAGGTCCTTGAATGAACTCCCACAATCCACCTGTGACCTTGACTCTGTCATCTTCATTCACCGTCTCATCTGTTCAAACAAGCCTATGTCTGTTTTTACAACCTTTGTTTTGTCTGTTATTATTTGATGTAACCTATTTGAACCTCTAGCAGGTGTTATTGTAAAGCTTATTTGGGTCCCAGTTCAGCACTATAGAAATGCAATGCATTTTTATTATTATTATTATTATAATATTATTATTATTATAAATGCAAGCAAGGTATGAACAACTTGCTTGAAATAATTCACCATTGACTATACTTTACAAGATGGGTTTGTATTTGTGCCACTGCAGCCGCTTAGTGCATGTACTGTACAGTAGGTTTACAACGTTGCTATCCTTCACTATTGCTGACAGAAAGCCAATGTGTAAGAGGCACAACTGCTAAAATGTTGACAGTCTATGGATTGCACAGTAAATTCCATATCAAAGAGTATTGCCTGCTCATCTCCTTGACTCAGTATGGGACAGTTTTGTTGCATACAGTAAGGGTGGGACCAGATATTCTCCAGTATATCTCGGATATAAAAGTAATATATGTGCCCTACTAAGGACCCTAAATAACAATTGAACATTTTCATAAAAGATGATTCAATGTCATTCACTGATCACTTCAAATTATGTGATTTATTCGTTTTGTAGTGTAACCTGAAGGGAGCGGGGGGGGCTTTTAGGTTGCTTAGCCTTTCTGCAGTGTCAGCAGACGTCTCTCAACAACCTCTAAGTGAATGTGCTTCTATAGACTCAACCAGGAAAATAATTTTGTCTTTCTTTTGCCAAGATTATATTCACTTTTATACTGTCTAAACTCAGTAAGTGGCCTGTCATGAAATCAATACAAATTCATTTTTGCTATCCTTTTCAGTGGTATAGCCTCCAACTGCCCCTCTGTGTTTCCAAATATTTAAAGCACACAGGGAGTACATGTGAACCTTCCTTTAAACTAAGGTGTGCTAGCTTAACGCAACATAAACTGAGCATTAGTGACTGTATTAGCGGCCTTTGTGATGGACCACTGGATCATAATAGCTACCATGGCTGCGAACCTGGCAATGCCAAAGACACAGAGGTGTGTGTATGTACAGTATAGACTATAGAGGGTTAGGGCCATTCACATTCCAGGGGTGGCCAACTGCCAGTAGTAACCCTGGTGAAGCCAAGTTTCACTCAGATCAAACCACAAATGCAGACACACACGCACACACACACACTCAGAGACACATGCCAAGGGATTCCCTCTGTCCGTTGGCTCCTCTGTAAGGTCAGTATGGTCAAATGTTTTCATTTGCAGCATGTGTATTGAAGGGGGTGGGGTTGGGGGTTTCTATTGATCTGAGTGTTTTCTGTTGTCAATAGCAAAGCAGAAGGGTGGAGTATGTGTTATATTTACAGCAGCGGTGCATTTATTATTAATGCCAGAAAAGGCTCAAAATAAAACAAGTGAGAGTGAAAAAAAGTCCACACGTGCGTTGCACACACACACAAAGGTTACATGGCAGAACTCTAAATATAGCCATGCAATATTCAAAGTTTCTTAACATATATCAGTGCACATGTAGTGTGAAATTAAAAACACTATTTTGAAAAGAGTGTTTATACTCATACAGTATAAATCAATGGATTAGGTCTGCATTGCATTGTTTGTGTTTTTATTTCAAAATAAAGCTATAGCTATAAGATTTACAATTGTACAGATGGGCATCTTATAACAACAATTATATGCAATGTGTTAATTATGTAAATTAAATAATAGACTATACATAAAGAATACAACAGAAAAATTGACATGAATAATAAAGTTCTAATCATATTTTGGCATTTGTTTGATCAAGTCTGTAGCTTACATTTACAAATGTTCATAGGCCTACATTAGAGGAGGTGTGGCCCTTTAACACTGGCCATACTGCAGATAAACTGAGGGGTACTGCACTTTTGTATGCATACCAAGGCCCGACTGCAGGTTTGAAGAAGTTAAGTCACCTTCATATGTCTCACCTCGGGTGAACTGAGACCAGCACCAGCGAGGACACTGGAAATATTGAATAATCTATTTTATCCCAGCATTTATAGGGTGACTCTCTCATATGTCGTTTTAATTCAATGTCTCATTTTCCTTTACAGAGTTCTCAACCCGTGACTGCTTCTTTGCACTAGCAACAGTACAGAAGAGAGTCTCTGAACATGTCTGCAGATGAGACATTGTGTTCTTTAATTTTCATAACATCAAATAAAAAGACAGAAAGCATACAGTACATTTTTATTTTAAGCAGAAATATGCTATGCATACGTTATAGGATACAAAGTTGTTAATTTGTGATGTTTGGTGATTACATTTCTCATTCGAGAACATTTGCACTGGCTACGTTTTATGCAGATTCTCGGCTATATCAGTTATGCCTACAGTATGTATTTGATGTTGCATGTGCGACATCTTATCTGGATCCTTACGTTTTTACTTTGCGATCGTCTGCAGCTGGTGTTCAGACAACGTCATATCTGACCAAGAACGTCGGAGGCGCAGCCAGCTAGGTATTCTGCTGATCCCAGCACCTTTTCGTATTGAGGGAAGCACCAGTCCTTCAAGATCACTTCCATGCGCCCCCTCCCCTCCTCTCTATTTGGCAATCGCCATCCCACGACAGCCTGCCGCGAAGAGAAGAGTCTGGGAGGGGAACTCGAGGACACACCCGCATAGCCTACTGTACTGTACTGAACACCGGTGCACGCAAAGTGTGCTGCTGCAGATGACGCGCTGAGGGTTTAATCGACTGTGCTGAATTGGAAATCATTGCGATTCATTTACTTTCATTGCAGGATTTAAGACAGAACACCAGCTGGCCAGGCTTTCTTTTCAGTATATTGACTGGAAACATCAACTGAAACCCAGATACCATAAAACCATAATGTCTGCAGGTAGGCTGTGCGTTCTGTGCAATGCTGGTTTAGGCTATATCTACTGTATAGGTCTCAACGAAGTATAATTATGTTGTTTCCAGTACTGTTTTTCTTCTGTGAAAGTGCAGATTCAGACCATATATTTTCCTATCTTGAAACATTGTTGCATCTATAGCTAAAAAATGTAGATATGTTTTTGAATATTTCACAGAGAGGCACCATTTCCAACTTGTATATTAAAGTGCTCCAGGAAAACTATTCTCTAAAGTGAATTAATTGTGTTAAATAGTATGTAGGCTATTGGCACATATGCACATCTTCAAAGTGTGTGTATATTTGAGTGCAGTGTTTTCCGTGATATCACAGGTTGGATGTTGTCTGTATAAATTTGGTGCTTGCTGCATTGCCATATTCATGCATGGCTTCACTGCAGAAAATGGTCTGCAGCAGATCACTAATAGATTTGGCAGCTACTGTATTGTGTATTATTCTTAAGGTATACCTGCATTGAGCTGATTGATAGATGGGTTACATTTTTTAATGGGAATGTCCCTAATCAGGCACAAAACTTTGCTATATTTTATAGATCGGACTGTTTATCAGTGTTACTTTACATAGCTGAACATTTCTTTGAAGGGGGACTATGCACAGTACTTTTCCTCATTGAGTCACTTAGGACAGAAGTTTAGCTTTGATTACGATGCAGTACTGAGTGTCAGATGTCTGCATTAATCTGATGCTGTTCTTTGACTCTGCTTTGTCCCGCAGACAGGTCCTAGGTGACATCCTGTGGCCGTCAGGTCTGTACAGCGTTCAGCCCCCTCCCTCTCCCATCCTCTCCCTGCAGTTCTTCAAGCTGCAGGACCCAGACCAGCTGAAAAGTGCAGGCCTCCTCCCCCTGCAGAATGACTGTTGCCACGGGCGACCCCTCAGACGAGGCGGCCGCACAGCCGGGCCAACCGCAGGACTATGACCCCGCGGACCACGAGTGCTGTGAGAGGGTGGTCATCAACATCTCGGGTCTCCGCTTTGAGACGCAGCTCAAGACCCTCTCCCAGTTCCCTGAGACGTTGCTGGGGGACCCCAAGAAGAGGATGAGGTACTTTGACCCGCTGAGGAACGAGTACTTCTTTGATCGGAACAGACTCAGCTTCGACGCCATACTTTACTACTACCAGTCGGGGGGGCGGTTACGGCGGCCGGTCAACGTCACCCTTGATATTTTCTCTGAAGAGATCCGCTTCTACGAGCTGGGAGATGAGGCAATTGAGATATTCAGGGAGGATGAGGGTTTTATCAAGGAAGAGGAGAGAGTCCTTCCCGATAACGAGTTTCAGAGACAGGTGTGGCTGCTGTTCGAGTACCCAGAGAGCTCAGGGCCCGCTAGGATTATCGCAATAATCTCTGTGATGGTCATTCTCATATCCATAGTGAGCTTTTGCTTGGAGACGCTTCCCGTTTTCCGCAACGACGAGGACGACTTGCACAAGTCTCAAACACAGGTCTTCTCGCCTAAGACCAACACCACCATCTACATCTCTCTGTCAACCTACTTTACTGACCCGTTCTTCATCCTGGAGACACTTTGCATTATATGGTTCTCTTTTGAGTTTCTAGTTCGATTATTTGCTTGTCCTAGCAAATCTGGGTTTTTTGGTAACATTATGAACACTATTGACATCGTTGCCATCATCCCCTATTTTATCACTCTTGGCACAGAGCTGGCAGAGAAACCAGAGGATGGCCAAGCCGGTCAACAGGCCATGTCCTTAGCCATTCTCAGGGTTATCCGTTTAGTGCGAGTCTTTAGGATTTTCAAACTGTCCCGTCACTCCAAGGGGCTCCAGATCCTGGGCCAGACGCTGAAAGCCAGTATGAGAGAGCTAGGCCTTCTGATCTTCTTCCTCTTCATAGGGGTCATCCTTTTCTCCAGCGCTGTATACTTCGCAGAGGCCGACGAGCCCGTGTCACAGTTCGAAAGCATCCCGGATGCCTTCTGGTGGGCCGTGGTGTCAATGACAACCGTCGGTTATGGTGATATGGTCCCAACTACAATAGGGGGCAAAATTGTGGGCTCCCTATGCGCCATTGCTGGGGTGTTGACCATCGCTCTGCCCGTGCCTGTCATTGTGTCTAACTTCAACTACTTTTACCACCGAGAGACGGAGGGTGAAGAGCAAGCCCAGTATCTGCAGGTCGGTGTGACCAAAGCCGATTCCAACGAGGACCTCAAGAAGAGCAGAAGTGGCTCGACCATCAGTAAATCAGACTACATGGAGATCCAGGAAGCCGTGAACAATAGCAATGAGGACTTCCAGGGAGAGAACCTCAAAACGGCCAACTGCACCCTGGCCAACACAAACTATGTGAACATCACCAAGATGCTCACGGACGTATAGCCGTAAGCTGTTCATAAGACCCTCGTTGCGGCAGAAAATGCAACGTTGCGGAACCAGACAGCACCCGTCTAGCACCAAGGCAACCATACCAAGGCAACAGATTTTGTGCCGTCACTATAAGCAATGAATAATAAGAAAGAAATCTGTAGAGGATGTGCACACCCTCCCCTCCTCTCCAATCTGCTTTCACTTGCCACACCTTTTTATTTAAGCCCCAAGAATAATCAAACCGTTTGAAAAAAATGCATTTAGTCTGCATGGAGTTGGCTTCAACGGCATTTAACTAAATAATACAATCTCCTGCTCACAATAGCCAATAGTAGTGTGCTTAAAAAAGAGAGAGAAAAGGGGAGAAAGATAAAAAATGACGTAAATTGCAATTGTAGTTAGGAATAAAGACACTTGCTTTAGTCCAGTCTGTCGTTCCCCTACCTTTCTAAGGGACAGTGTCTGCTCTACTAAACGTGCTACATATGATGATACTTGGAGCCAGTCACCAAAAGGTTAATGACTTAGGAGAGGATGGGTGGACACAAAGCTATAGTCCACTGCTGTAGCCTCTGGGCAGCTCTGGACAAGACTGGTGGTAAAATGACTGCGTTACTTAAAGGATGAATGACAGCCGTCAGCACTAAGCTTTTGGTTTGACACCCTCCTCTTCCCAGCACACATTTGTTTCTGATGAATGACTTTGAATGGCCTTGCTTCTTCACTGCTTTTGGTCCTACAGTGTATGTGAGTTAAGTAATGTGGATGCAAGCCACTAACCCCTTCTACACACCTACCACCTTACCCCCCCCCCCCCCCTTTCCATTCACCTTAACTGGTCTTCATGCAGAGCTTTTGCAGACAACTGGAATGTTTTTTCCTACTTTGTTTTTCACTTGCTTTACTCAAAGATAAAAGGTATTTCTGACTTATCTGATACTGTAGGTACTATTAGTAGTCAATAGATTATTGCATGGAGTCCACCTTTGAATGAAACTCTTCATTCATTCCACAACTGCCATTAGCGTTACAAAGTCTGTAAACTGCCTGCAGTGAGTTGTTAATAGATCCTAAAGCAAAATGTACGAAGATGTTTAAGGGTGAATCTTGCATTTAACTGGAAGATACCTGGAGGATGCTCATTCTCTAGATATAATGTTAGCACAATATTTCATGCAAGTTGTTTCCAGGTCACTAAAATGTAAAATAGATTTAGCTGTTATTTAGAACAAATGCTTAACTCATAATGTGAATTTACTGTTAAAAATAAGTTCCAGAAAGAGATTTCACTTTTGTCCTCTGCACTTTGTCATAAGAATTTGCCTTCACAATCTAAATGGCAATTTATAGGACTTGTGTAAAGAATTATTGCTCCCCAATAACTGCCAGTAACTGGTTAAATGATACTCTTCTAGTTCTGCATGATCTCAAAACATTCCTAGAAGCATGCGTTTAGGTCCTTGAAGCCTCCCAAATAATATATACAATTAATAAGAAAACTATATATATATATATATATATATATATATATATATATATATATTTCAAAATATATGTAAAATATTTAAAATGTTATCTTGTATTATAAATACAATGGTTAACTAAGGTTATAAAAGAAAAGAGAGACTTAAACAGATGTTCTTTCTTTTTCAAGAAAACCTCTTTTCATTTGTGTTGCCATATTTTCAAACGTGTTGAAACAGAGTGCCGAAGACACAGCCATTAGATCAAAAAATTAGTTATTATTACCATTTTTTATTAAGCCTATCAGACTTTTGCAAGAATTGTGTTTGTCCTTCCCATTGTTTTTTTTTTGTTTCACCTGGACTATATGCATTGACAAGTTGGCGATACATGTTCCTCATGGCCAAAAGCTGCTCATCAATTTGCTCAACAACTTCAAGGTATAACTAAAGCAATAATATCAAAATTAGTGTTCAATGATCCCTTAGCACGAGTTGTCTTATAATTTTACTTTCTTGTGTTGTTTTGTTTCATATTAAATGTTAAACATTACTAGATGCAATGCTATACCAGCCTGCAGTCTTTACCTGCATTGCTGCCATTCTATGCTCAGGATGCCTCATTTTACTCTAAACAAGGCTTCTGACATGGTCTCTGTTGACATGTTCTTGTAAAGGATCATTTAACAATGATGGCAAATTTACTGTAGAAACATATTGAAGCAATTATATTCACTGCATTTCCAAGATGAGGTAAACATTAGCTTTGAGAAGAATGTGGGGCTGGTACCCATACTCGTTGAAATAGGGGGCTAGATAGGTAAATGTGAAGAATTGTCAAGTAATATTCATGCTTGTAAGATTTAATGAGGTGATATGTGGAACTAGCCTGCCTCCGCCTGACTATTGCTCTAAGATCAATCAAGATCAGTCTTTTTGCTGAGATTACAGTCTAGTAACTCTGTTCACATTAGCGCTCGCACAGCCACCCTGCTGGCAGCCCAATCAGCGTGGGTTAGTGAGTAGAGCTAGTGGTACAGCTAGATGAGGTGATCAAAACTGTTGTAGCAATGCTGATTGTCCAATAGTTTCAAAATTCACCAGAGGTCTACGCAAAGTATGCGGAAACGACTGTGAACACTTCCAACTGGAGTGTAACCAGACCATATTCACGTTGTGAATATACCGTAGTCTGGTTACACCAGGCTAGTGTAGAACTAATGGAGGGTGCTATGTAGATTATAGGTGCTTCTGACATATTAACACAAAAACACCAAATAATAAATATTCAATATGTCCATCACACTAGTCATTTTTATAATATTATCAATTTACAAATGTAGAGATTATGTGTGGCAGCATGTACTGAGTGTGTGTATGTGTGTGTGTGCATGCACATTTGTGTGTAGGTACAATTTGTGTGTAAACCCAACACAACATCGCTGTGTTATTGAGTTATACCGCCACATATTTGACATTTATTAGCCACTTGCATTATATATAACATTTGAATACATGTTTTAGGTAGTATCATTGCCTTTCAAACATAACATCGCTCACTATTTGAGAAACCCCACAAGCAACATGAGAAAGAATAATTTAAGGCCCTGATAACATAATCCATTATAAATTAATCTTGAGAAGATATACATGCATTTTGAAGTTTTTGTTTGATATTTTAATTGATTTGTGATTGCAGAGAAAGGGCTCAAGGAAAGTGATGTATATGCAATCTGTGTGTGTGTGTGTGTGTGTGTGTGAGAGAGAGAGAGATAGAGACACAGAGAGAGAGAGAGAGAGACAGACAGACAGACAGACAGACAGACAGACAGAAATATATATATTTTGTATTATTATCTATTAGCCTGATAGTGTGGTGTCCACTGAGATCAAATGTAGGCTGTAGCATTCTTCACCTCACCCTGGTCCATTCCACATCACTGAGGCCTGAAAACACTGATCAGCTACAATATGTGGATAAGGATTTTCTTTCTATGAAATGAAATGAGATGGAAATAATGTAATACCATGTTTATACTGTATGTGAAGTCTGAATTTAAAAAGTAGTATTAAACTGCACTTTACATGACCAAATGGACAATCTGTGGATGAGGGGGGGAAATATGATAACATTAAAATGCATATAATCTTGAACATAATGCCAATTATTCAATCACACTGTTTTGTGTTTTGTTGTGCTAAATGTCCTCATTTTAATTAACATCTTATTTTAGGTTACAGTATAATAATATCACATGCAGCAACATCCTTTGTTGTTTTTGCTATAGCCCTAATACGACACAACTGCTCATAAAATATGACAAACCAATCATTAATTTATTTATTAATTTTTTACCTAAAATCTAAATGTTCGTAAAGTATTGTAGTAATGAAATCATTCTGAGGATACCTTTAGCCAAACTGTTGTGTATGTGCTCATATGTTGTTGTTGTTGTTGTTGTTGTTGTTGTTGTTGTTGTTATTAGGACATTCTGCTATAGTCTTTGTCCAAACGAGTCCTGGCATCTTCTGCATGCGTGTCCCTCCTTTAAGTGCAACCTTACCTGTATGCTCCCTGCAGTTTAAAGGGAGAGCGAGGGGTTCTATTAATATACTGTTGGGTAGAGATATATGATTATAAGCATGAGCAAATGAGGGGGTGAAGGCAGGAAGGACGAAAGGACGACGCAAATAAATAAATACAATAATTAATTCCGTTATTTACCGCAGTGAGCATGAGAGTGCAATCAATGTGAAATAGAAAGTCATCAAGGATTGCCGATATCAGCGTTAAACGCGCATTGATGGGTTCTGCATTGAGAGCAGGTGTTCGTTCACTCGAGGCCTCGCTAGTGTAGTTCCTATCTGTTGTAGTCATTAGTCTTGCTTTGAGCTAGTGTTTCAGCGCAACGCTCTGCAGCCCGCTCTGCTAAAACCAGGGCAATAGGCAGCTGAGCCAGCCCGCCGTTCTCTCCAAGGAAACGGGCCAGTGGGAGCTGAGACGTGCATTGGGGCAGGTGGCCACTACAACTGTTTTTGTTACAGAAGAGCGTACGTGTGAGCGCTCGTGTGCACGTGTGTTGTTTGTCAGGGACGTGTTCCTTGCCAACAAGAGCACGGCTGAGCCTTCAGACAGGCATGCATGGCGCTCACCAGTTACCAGCTCACCAGAGACCGGCGGCGCCCCGGGACTTGCCTGTAATCCAGGAGAGCCGCCCTGCTGGGGTGATACGCTACGGTCGCTGCTAAGGAGATGCAACCCTGCGCGCATTCTCTATACCTCACTACCATTAAGGGCGTTGAATGGCCCCTCCATCAAGGGTCTATTTATAGCGGCTAATCACTTCAAGGCAACCCTATTCCTCCAGATCAATTGAGTACTGGAGAGGGTCAGCCTGAATGGATATATTTTCAGTGTAACATCTGTCTTGAGAGAATGTATATTTTGGTCCCTTTTTTTTGTCCACCTGAATGTCCCTTTATACGAGGCAATTCAAATGAAGAATACACCATTACTGCCCTCTAGGGGCGTTGTTTCAGTAGTGCAGCAAAATGGTTGCTCTGCTTCGACATCTCAGGCGACATGATTAGGTTTGACGATGAACTGAGCCAGTAAGTTGTCAAAACAGAGAAAATCCAGTTAAACCCACTGTCCACATGCATGTTTTCTTTGACTAAACAAGGGCAGTCCATCCCAGCGGGTTTAAAATGGATCAGGCTACAACAGCAATGGATTTAGACACAAAGGTGCGCAACACTGGTCTTTCCTGTGTCATACAGGTCATCACTTGACTCACACTATGGACCTGCTCAACAGACAAACGTGTTTGCATGTGTATACACACACACACACATAGGTACACTTGTTCAGCTCAGTGGGGATGACAAACACGGGCTAAAGCAGACATTTTTCTCAAAAGAGACCTTACTTATTAGATAATGGTTATGATGAGGTTGTGTTATACAGTAGGTCTTGCTTCCACTAGATGTTACTGTAATGTGATGTGTAAACATATAAGCCTAACCATAAACATATAAAGTTGATTGCTAATCCCAAAGTGAATGCTATTCTTAAAAATAGTTTTCCTGTAACCACATTAGAGTTGATGATGATGCTATTACATATAAATCCAAATAAATAGAGTATTTTCCTATAGTGCTTCTTTGCCGTTTGCGAAGCATGTCTCTGCTGGTTCCAACCTACCAGTGCCATGCATGTTTTTCAACCACAAAGGGAAATTCTAAGTATTTCCTAACAATCCCTTCCACCAAACCCCACCCACCAGCTAATTGCTCTAAACATCATTGCAAACCCCTCATAAAATGAATATATCATTCTAATAAACACTTAATAATAAAAATAAAATAATAATAACACAGCGTCAGTTACTCTGAACTGGCACTTCTGTGGCGTCTCTTAATGTCACAATTGACAGAGCACTCTTATTTCACAAATTGCTAAATGCTTTGAAATCGTTCCGATGTGGAAGTTCT
>JAODUK010085722.1:0-14720 GCA_027564635.1 Typhlichthys eigenmanni
TGGTCAACACCCCCCCCCCCCCCCCCCCCCCCTTCCCAAGCTGCAGAATGGTAATATAAGGCATAAAACACAGCCACACCCATACAAGTCACATAAAACAGCAAGCTCTCCATTCTACGACAGGTAGCTCATCCCCTCAAATGCAATGGTTGTACAACGGTCCACAAATACAACAAAGGGTGTAACAGACAACTGAAAAATGAATCCACACGCATGTTGCTGCAAGTAGGAGGTGTGAATGTGAGAGAGTGTTCAGAAAAGCTGCAAATCAGTCAGTCCAGAAAGGATTCCTGGACCAGCGAGAGCACGTTGCTATGGAAACGTCACCATCGCAGACATAGGTTTAATCCACGGAAGGCTGTTGCGATAACATGAGGCTCAGGCAGCTAGCTTACCTTATGCTTGTCCACTCACAACAACGCTCCCTGCCAGCTTCCAACGACATGTATTTAATGTTCCACTATTAGCAGCGAGGACTATCATGCTCTCTACTCCCAACCTTTCATTCCAAGGCCTAACAGCTCAGGCTTCAGCAGAAGCGCTGTGTAAAACATGTCGACTGTCTGCACAGCTACACAGTGGACCAAGTGCTCTCAGACACGTCGGCTGTCAGACCTCCTAATCCCCTTTTTTCGCTGTCTAGCCCTTCCATTTCACCCACTAGCTCGTATTTTTCGACATGCAGTCTGCCCGGTCTCCCCCGCCGTGTGGCCTGTGGTGTGAAAGGTGTCTGAAGGGCTGTGTTGGCTGCTAGCCCTCTTTAGCCGTAGACAGCGAGTACACTGGGGTGAATTAGACAGGGTGGTGAAACAGCCGACCTGCCGCGAGAGGTAGAAAAGGGCGGCAGTCGGTTGGAAGAGAGACTACAACAGCGAGAAAGAGCCAGGGAACGAGCGAGATAAGGAGATTGGGTAGTACTCTGAGGCAGGCAGAGATAGATGATCTATACACACACACAATCGATGTGCACAGAGATTTGGGGCCGACCAAAGGAAAAGCTCTCTGAATGGATGAAGACGCCGTATCTGGCTGCCGTTGTTGTTTCTGTGTCTCCCTGCCTTGCCTCCCTGCCTCGCACCAGACAACACAGCCACGACAGCGGGGTTGTATCGCTTTGAATTCTCAAATCAGACATCTGTCAGTTTTTAGGGCTGTAATCCGGTGATCCCGCCAGCATTAATACAGGGTATTGTCCTGCGGCTAATGGAGATAATATCGCAAGCTTGCCAGTCGGATTACTATAGTGTGTAATAGTGTCCTTCGTACTGCGTTGTTGTGTGTGTGAATGTGTAGCCTATTCCTATTGTACACAAAGCCACTAGTGGCAGGCTATTATCAGTATATACCACTGATGGATAGGTGTAAAAAGGTGGGGGGGTGGTGGAGAGCAGGGTGGTGCCATCCAGGCTGGGCTCCAATGGGCCCACTAGCACAGACAGCAATGACGTGTGCACTGCTGACACACCGCCTAGCGTTAGCCTCTAGCTAGACGGAGGGGAGTCATTCAAGCGATATCACTGTAAAATGTAACCTCTTCACATGTTCCTTAGTCTAAAGTGAACAAACTGTTAAGTTAGAAAAATGCTTTAGGGGAGAAAAGTATAGCTACCAAAATATGCACAAAAATGAATAAGCCTTATTTTACATTTATGTATTTTATTGAATGAGATATATTGATTATTTTCAAAACCCACACACACATTATTTTAAATGACATTTAACAAATATGTCTAAACATATTTTTGAACAACATCCTGATGATCTATCATGATTTAGAATATGCTTAATGTACTTAAAATAATTCATATTACCTTTTTAAAGTCAATATAGTCAATGTCTAATTATTATAATTTAGGTTGTATAAATTAACCAATTTAAAAATTAAATGAAAAACATGAACATTGAAGTGCAATTATTTAATAAAAAAATATATTTCAAGTAATAAAATAGATGTTTCAAAGTTGACTATGCAGAAACGAGTAAATTTGTATTTCTGCCATCAGGTTGTGCAGAGAGAGTAGACCAGGTTTATAAAATGAAGATTGTAGCGTGAGAAAAACGCAGAGGGATGTAAAGTGACAGACTTGGCAAGAGCACAAGGAAGACATACAGGTAAAAAAATATATAAGAACGGAGTGAGATGCTCTCATTTGTCTGTTTCTCCTCAGATGTAGACACCACCAAGGACCCCTGCCAGAAGGTTAAATGCAGCCGACATAAGGTGTGCATTGCCCAGGGCTACCAGAGAGCTGTGTGTGTCAACCGCAAGAAACTAGAACACAGGTGAGCATGTGTGTAGTTCCTGAGCAAGATACAAGTGAGCCCCCCTTCCCCATACACACACACACACACACACGCACACACACACACACACACACACACACACACTTTAACGCTCAAATACTGAGTCAGTAGTTTGATCTTTAAGGTCAATCGTAATGCAAAAGGGTCTTATGAAGTCAGTTACTGCAGTGCATTACATTTCAAGCTGCTGTTTAAGGGCATGATTCAGCTGGGGTTTCATTCAAGGCTGCCGTGTTTGTGGCGGCGCTGAACTGTACCGAACAAAACAATTACCGCAGCAGATGGAGTCGTGGCTGAGGTTCTTACGTGTCCTCTGTCCTGCAGGCTCAAGCAGACTGTTCTTAGGTCCCCTGATGGAGACTGTCAACCTTGTCCTATTTCCTCCTCTGGACCTGTGTGTGGATCGGACGGACACAGCTATGCTTCGAAGGTACATGGGTAGAAACACATACAGCACCTCCGACAAACATAACATACACATTTCACAGACGCGTTTTGATGTTTTCTACACATTGCTGGCAGAATGTAAATAGCCAGTCAATCCCAGTGGGACAAAGGAATGCCCCATGCCATCTAGAGGTGAAAATTGCCCCCCAGAGAGCAAATAGAGGCATAAAGAGACATGCTAGGTCTGGGGGGGGGGGGGGCTATCAGAAACCCATGAGTTTACTGATTCATGCTGTCTTCTGCATCAAATAACTGCCGTGTGCGTATGCGTGGCATGCAGTCAGGCACATGCCTGTGATTTGAATAACAATCGTCACCTTTATGAATATTTTATGAATATTGTGTGTTTTACAGTGCAAGTTAGAGCAGCAGGCATGTCTTTCTGGGAAGGAGTTAACTCTTAAATGCCCAGGCCTGTGTCCCTGTGGAACAGCTTCACCAGGTCTTAAAGAGATAAAACATGGTGAGCATGTTAAATCCCATTATACGGTTTGTGTTTCCTGTTTGCACTTTAAGTATACTGACTGACTGACTGCTTATGGTTTTGTGGTTGTCTGGTGTGTGTTAGTTTAAGTCCTGTCAAGTAGAGCACGGGCAGAGCACCTTGTTTAGAAAGGTGCATATTTTATTCATTATTGTTTTGTCTCCATCAGAGAGTTGTACTGGGCAGGATCTGGCCGATCTGGGAGAGAGACTGAGGGACTGGTTCCAGCTCCTGCAGGGCAATGCCAAGCAGAACAACAACAGCAAATCAGGGACCATCACCCCCGTTGCCCGGGCCAACACACCGTCAGGTCTGAGATTAATCCACTCCCTACCGGTCCCACTATGCATGACCACCCTCCACAGTGCTACATGATCTGTACATGATCTGTCTCTGCAAACCGTTCTTTAATCTTAAGGTGTCATTATATTTGTTTATTTTTTTATTTGCCTTTATTTGATTGTTTGTATACTTATAATGTATTTTTTTTTAAATAAGTTATAATACCTTACAAAAATAAAAGAATTAATTCTAGAAAAAAGATTCCGTTGTATCAGCATTCATACATATTGAGTTAATTAATTAAATTATTGAATGTAAACAATTGGTAAGATATTAGCCAGGTAAAATTAGACCACATAATGTTATTGGAGCACTTTAACTGCCATCCTCATAATGTCATGTATATTAGTCTATTTACAGTACATCTAGATTAGATCTGCATTCTACTATTCATCCATTTGAAGCTGCCTGCTGTTAGTTGACACCACTGATAAATACCCTACTTACACAAAGTATTGTCTGTGTGTGTGTGTGTGTGTGTGTGCGTGTGTGTGTGTGTGCACGTGCACGGTCACGGCAGCAGGGCTTGACAGGAGCTTGGTGGCCAGCTGTAAGGACTCTATAGGCTGGATGTTCTCCAAGCTGGACACCAACAGTGACCTGTACTTGGACCAGGCTGAGCTGGCGGCCATCAACCTGGACAAGTACGAGATCTGCATCCGGCCCTTCTTCAACTCCTGCGACTCCTACAGAGATGGAAAGGTCTCCACCGCCGAGTGGTGTCTCTGCTTCTGGAGAGAAAGTATGTACACACAGTATGCTGGTACTGAATAGTGAGCATTAAGGAGCTGCTATGGTTAGGCCCCGATCACACCAAGACGTGTCGCTAAAGGCGCGACCTTTAGCGCTTTGATAAACGCTTAATGCTTAAACGCTTTGATAAAGCCCAGATCACACCGAGACGCATCGCTAAAGGCGCGGCCGCTTCAAAAGCGATTTGATAAACCCCCGATCACACAGAGACGGGCTGTCTGCGCCAACAGACAGCTGCCAACTGTCACATTGACGAACAGCTTTTTTAAAGATAAAAACGCATAAAAAGATGCAAGGCGCCATAAGAAAGCGCATGCTATGCGCGCCGTACCATAGGAAAACAATGGTTTTGCTAGCGACGCGTTTCTAGCGACGCGTCTCGGTGTGATAGGGCCCTTGCTTCAGAATGCTTACTGTTAGGCATGTCAGCGGTCTAACCCATGACCTGTTTGCTGGGAGTCAACAACCCTAACCATTAATCTATAGTAGCTTATACTGCTGTGTGTGTGTTAAAGGTGGCCTATAGTCAGCTATTGCAAGATAATAAAACTTTTAGTCAAATTCACCTAATATCTCCTTGCATTTTTCTATCTTATCATCCAGTGTGTGCTGAAAAAATAATCTGGTACTTCTTCACAGCCCTGGTTCCGTAAAAAGGAACATAAACATAGTGTCGAACACAGCTCGCAACCACAAAGTCGCTTTGCTTCGCAACGTGTTTCAATGTGTATGGGCGGAGCTTCTGAGGGAGTTTTACCCCAAACCTCCCTTTCCCGAGCCACATTGGAAAGCTCTGACTGGGGGATCCCGAGTCGTTCCCAGGCCAGTGTGGATATATAATCTCTCCACCTAGTCCTGGGTCTTCCGTACCACCTCAACTGGCTCCTTTCGACGCGAAGGAGTAGCGGCTCTGTTGTATTCCTTCGTCCACGTACAATCTGTTCAGCATCCCTGCATCCATGGCCTATACAGTTCATTGTCAACCTATAGTACTACTATGCTTCTCAGTAGCAGAGACTATAGGTCTAGGCTCCATGTTTGTCCTGCAGACACTGTCTGCAAGGTTAGAATGTGTTGTGCATATTTCTCTCTAATTTTCACCTTGTTCTGTTCCCTTCTCTTCCCCAGAGCCTCCCTGTTTGGCAGAGCTAGAGCGTATTCAGGTGCAGGAAGGGGGCAAGAGGAGGTTTGGTATGTACTATATTGTGTGTACACATTTTCTTTTGCCCTTCTCTAGGGGTTTCACCGAGCACCAGACGAGTATAGCGCCCGATCGCTCCTGTGTGTTATAATAACTTGGCACTGACAGACGCCAAGGAATAGCAGCCATCATTGTTTGTGTATGCGATACACGCTAACACACACACACACACGTCCATGTGTGTTTGCACACGTTTGTATTTCTTTACCCATGTGCGTATTATAACTGCAGATATTTTTCATGTCTGGGCTCTGAGTCAGCTCTTCAAGGGCACAGTGCAGTGAACACTGCGCAGGGAACAGCGGGAGCTTTGCCAGCCCGCGGTTTAGACGCTCCCTTGAAAGCGTGTCTCCTAGAGACGGGGCGGACAGCTTTGCTTCGCCCAATCACAGCAGTGTGACAATTGCACAGCGGCACTGCCGCTGTTATTTAACACACCACATAACAAAAAGGTATAAACTGGTACCTACGTGAGACGTGTAATGTAATCATCTGTAAAAGATAGTGTTGTGTTGTGACAACTTCTGTTGCTTCGCTGGGTTCTCATTGTCATACAGCAGTCGGCTGCGTTTCATATGAATGTGGCGTTTCAAAGGAACTGTCATGTTCTGACCCACCGGGATGAGCTGTAAGCCCTTGGTAACAGTGCTGCTATCTTGTTCATTAAAGAGATTTATTCTCGTGTGAAATGGAATTGTTTGCAACACATGTTGCATTTACGCATGTGAGCTCGAGCTGGATGTCACACGTGTGTGCGCACACGTGACCGGTGATTGTGCGTGTGCGTGTGTGTACTGCTGAATGCCAGGTCTGTTCATCCCTAGCTGTGACGAAGACGGTTTCTACAGGAAGCAGCAGTGTGACAGGGGAGAATGCTGGTGTGTTGCCCGACACGGAGGAGAGATAGCAGGGTCTAGGATTCGTGGCAAGCCAGACTGTGGTAAGCCCACTACATTGATAAAACATATTGATTAAAATTATCGGGGCAGTAAACAGAATCCCCTTTAATTTCATCCTGTTCCCCCCACACACAATCATAAAATGTACTCTTTGGCCCCGATCACACCGATACGCGTCGCTAAAGGCGCGGCCGCTTCAAAACAGAGATGCGCTGCCTGTGCGAAAGAGAACGGCTGCCTGCGCCAACTGTCACATTGACGAGCAGCGCGACTCCGCGCTGAAAAGTTGCTGATATTTTACCGTTTATGCGCGTCTTAAACACACTAAAAGAACGCGGAGAGCGGCACCATAAAAAAGCGAAGGTCCAGTAGCACCGCACCATAGGAAAACAATGGTTTTGCTAGCGATGCGTTTCTAGCGTTGCGTCTCGGTGTTATCGGGACTAGTTCTTAACCAGTGTTGGGCAAGTTACTCAGGATTTGTAATACTTGTACTTACTAATTCGTTACTTATTACTCCTTCAAAAAGTAATAATATTACTTTACTCATTCAAATTAATTAGTTACATTACTAGTTAAATTACTATATTACGTTCAGATTCACTACCCTGCCTATTACTGTTTTGGAAAAAGCAATTTGTTACACTACTAGTTACTGAAAAAGTAATAATATTACAGTAATTAGTTACTACCCAACACTGTTCTTACTGCCTCCCACCAACATATCACACAAGGTCTCCTTTATCTTAAACTACTGAGGCCCACCACAACATAACTCACTGCAGGCCCTGGTGCCACATTCATGTGTCCAGGCTAATTTGCATTAAAGAAACGCGTGTTGCTGCGAGAAGCGTTCCAAGAGAAATGAGCGCTGGCTGGACCGAACCTGCGCCTGATAAGAACCCCCCGGCACTGTTCAGAAATGCCTATTAAATATCAGGCAAAGTAAAAAACGCATTGCCCTTTCTTTGCTAGTGCGCCCAATGTTGTTCAAATTGATTTCGGCGGTCCGCATTAGATTAAAAGGGACTCCGTCAAAGCTGAGAGGCAGATATGCTGAATAGCAATGAACAGAAGACGTTAATGCAATAGGTCAGCCAGGCGCAGCTGGTAATTCAATTTGGCTGCGCGACCCTCACTAGTCTCCACCCGTGCAGATGACGAAGCAGCGTACTCCGGTGACTTCGGCAGCGGGGTCGGCTGGGAGGACGAGGATGAGGAGGAGAAAGAGGAGAACGCCGAAGCAGAGGAAGAGGAAGGCGAAGTGGGAGAGGTGGATGATGGGGGATATATCTGGTAAAGCTTTTAATGCGCGCTCAAACATTTCCGCCGGAACATGACTGTCCTCCTCTTCCCGTTTGCCAAACACTGAACACACACACACACACACACACGTGCACCACAGATATACACACATACATATCCCAATCCTGAGAAGAGGCGGCCATGTTTTAGGTATACACTCAGAACAACATTATGCTAATGATCACAGTCCATGCATTATCACATGCACGGACCAGGAAAAGGATGAATTGCAGCATTTAACAGGATAGGAATACAGCAAAGGTGGATATATCCATACACAGTATGTAGAAAGGGTTGCATTTGAAGAGTCTGGAAATATGTCCTTCATAATTGTGACACTTCTATCTATTGTTTTTTTTTTTTTTTTACTTCCTTTAAACTATATTTTGAGCGGCTTTTAGCTGATGCATACCAGCGATTTCAGCTAATAGCTGCAGGTGCCTGCATTGCTCTGGAGGCTTAACGTTTACATTACAGTAGCCACGTTTTTGGCTTTGTTGACCCATTTTCAATATTGTAACGTTGTTGGCATAATGAATAGTGGTTTAGACGGGGATAAGATGCACCCTTTGACATTACCCTTTCCCATGGCATAGGCTTCTACTTATGTGACAGTGGTGCTGTCTTAATAAAAAAAAAATAATAAAAAAAAATAAAGTTCTCAGAAAGAGAGCCACTCTCTTAACCTGTGTATAATGTGTGTACCAGAAGACAGATTGTCATGCGACCCCTTTCTTTATCAATGCCTTGAAAGAATAGCATAGCAGCACACACGGCTTTATTGACAAGTGTCCATTGTACCAGAATATGAATGAATTATTGTGTTTATTAAAAAAATTAAGAAAAATAAACTGGCCTCTGTGGCCCAGCTTTGCCACCATGCATCGGTCCTTCTGTTCTTTTCACATCTTGGTTAGATGATTCCAGATGGCAACAGTGAAGCATTTCATAAAGAAATATTTGTTAAATTATACTAGGAAAAAGGTAAATGGTTCTTTTCAATTGCTTAAATGAAATATGCTTTGATAAGGAGCACACTATAGCTTACAGACATTAAGATTTTGCCTCCTCCTGACTTTTCAATGTTGATGAAAGATCTCTGGTTCTGACAAGGCAGTGACTGTCAATTGCAAATCTTCAGAAACTAGATCCAGACACATCTCATTTTAGCACTTCCGATCTCAGCCGTATATAATTTAATTGTAGGCTACAAGACACCTTCTTCCTACCTGATGTAAACAGGCCACAGGCAGATTTACCAAGTGGAAATCCTAGCATGCAATTCAAGTGCATTTAACTGTGCAGTGCTTGACAGGGACTTACATTTAATTATGGCTTGAAGGTTTTAAGAAAACTAAGTTTTATTTTACTTTTACAACATCCTTGTGTGATTTTAATAAAATATAAGAGCAAAACATAATACCAAATAATTACATTTTACTTAAAGTAGTTTCAATTTATAATTAATTAATTAGTATTTAAAATATCTGTTGAATCAAATGTTCTTGTGACTAACAAATGTATAATAAATCTATCACTCAATATGCATGATGTTATACTCATCAAATAAACGTACCCTAACAATACAATTACATCATAACATAAAACAATCTAACTGTTGAATTAACTGGATTTAAAATCTGTGATTTATAATTTTGTTTACTGACATTCTATATTTAGCCACTGCTATTGAACAATCATGTAGGCAACACCACTGATCCTCAAGGTGTGCATGCAAATACGGAATGGCGGTTTGTGAATGCAGAAACGGATTTCCTGAAGTGTGCCTTCACATTTGTACTACTGTCCTTATTCAGAGTTTACTTTGAGCACCTTGTAGCCTCCACACTAATCGCACTCCCTCGTCCATGGCATCCAAAGCCCTGAAGACATCTACGTCCCTGGTCTGGTGAAAGCGCTGGAGCAATGGCTGGAGGAGAGTGATTGGGATGCTGAAGTTGAGGTGTGGGTATGTCACATTAGCAGCAAAGTCCCTGGTGTTGCTGGATACAATACCTGGAATACAATACAGTAACTACCATCAGAAAGAGCACCACAATAGTGCAGTAGCAGCAAGCTGATAGTGGTATGTACAGTGAGGGAAAAAAGATTTGATCCCCTGCTGAGTTTGTATTTTTTAACACTGACAAAGAAATTATCAGTCTACAATTTAATGGAAGGTTCATTTGAACAGTGAGAGACAGAACAACAACAAGAAAAGTCAAGAAAAACGGATGTCAAAAATGTTATAACTTGATTTGCATCTTAATGTGTGAAATAAGTATTCAACTCCTCTCAATCAGAAAGATTCCTGGCTCCCAGATGTCTTTTATAAAAAGGTAACGAGCTGAGATTAGGAGCGCACTCTTAAAGGGAGTGCTCCTAATCTCAGTTTGTTACCTGTATAAAAGACACTTGTCCACAGAAGCAATCCATCCATCAATCAATCAATCAATCAATCAATCAATCAATCAAATAGATTCCAAAACTCTCCACCATGGCCAAGACCAAAGAGCTGTCTAAGGATGTCAAGGACAGAAGTGTAGACCCACACAAGGCTGGAATGGGCTACAATATCATTGCCAAGCAGCTTGGTGAGAAGGTGACAACAGTTGGTGTGGAAACACAAACCACAAAAGAACTATCAATCTCCCTGGGGCTCCATGCAAGGTCTCACCTTGTGGAGTTGCAATGATCATGAGAACGTTGAGGAATCATCCCAGAACTACACAGGAGCATCTTGTCAATGATCTCAAGGCAGCTGGTACCATGGTCACCAAGAAAACAATTGGCAACACACTATGCCGTAAAGGACTGAAATCCTGCAGCGCCTGCAAGGTCCCCCTGCTCAAAAAGAACATGTACAGGCCTGTCTGAAGTTTGCCAATGAACATCTGAATGATTCAGAGGAGAACTGGTTGTTGTGGTAAGATGAGACAAAAATCAAGCTCTTTGGCATCAACTCAACTCGCCGTGTTTGGAGGAGGAGGAATGCTGCCTATGACCCCAAGAACACTAACCCCACCGTCAAACATGGAGGTGGAAACGTTATGCTTTGGGGGTGTTTTTCTGCTTCACCGCATCAAAGGGCCGATGGGCCATGTGCCATGTACCGTCAAAGCTTGGGTGAGAACCTCCTTCCTTCAGCCAGGGCATTGAAAATGGCTCGTGGATGGGTATTCCAGCATGACAATGACCCAAATCACACAGGCAAGGCAACAAAGGAATGGCTCAAGAAGAAGCACATTATGGTTCTGGAGTGGCCTAGCCACTGTAGCCAGTCTCCAAACCTTAATTCCATAGAAAATCTGTGGAGGGAGCTGAAGGGTCGAGTCGCCAAACATCAGCCTCTAAACCTTAATGACTTGGAGAAGGTCTGCAAAGAAGAGTGGAACAAAATCCTTCCTAGGATGTGTGCAAACCTGGTGGCCAACTACAAGAACTCTGTGATTGCCAACAAGTGTTTTGCCACCAAGTACTAAGTCATGTTTTGCAGAGGGGTCAAATACTTATTTCACTCATTAAGATGCAAATCTATTCATAACATTTGACAGGCGTTTTTCTGGATTTTTTTGTTATTATTCTGTCTCTCACTGTTCAAATAAACCTACCATTACAATAAAAGAATATATTTCACTTTTTGATCCCCATAGATTGCTACACCCCTCCCCACTCCCTCCATTATATATAGCCCCACCCCTCTTGACCATGACCCTCGCTTTAAAGAACCACTTGCTGCACAAAGTAGTGCATCGCAACAACAACATGTAAAAATGGGACAGTAGTTTTGTAGTCACTGTGTCATATGGCAGGGCAGGCGTACCCAGAAGCTCTCCTGAGTCTGCACGCACCACAGCACCCCCGCTGGACCCTGCCTGCACTGCGCATGTGGTCTGCAACATAACAGGTTGGTAATTCCGGATAATGGATTTGGAGAGGATGCCACGGGTCAGGGAAGGACCACAGCTCCGACCCAAACCACCATAACCCACTACCACTACATCCTCACCTAAAACAGAGAGAACAAAACAAATATGAGAATTATCATAGCATTAGGAAGTATTTTCTTAGGTAACACACACATTACAGAAACTCCTAATGACAGGCGACAGGTTCATAAGGCATACGCCTTGATTGTTTCCAATTCAGGAAAGTGGCACTTTGGGAGATTGCAGCACCTGGCTGAAAGGACTTGGCCATCCTTGGGACCACTACTGCGGGGAAAGTGTCTCTGAGCTCCACCAGAGCCACGTCAAAGGGTGAAGATGACCTAGTGGAGAACAGAACATCACCCAATACATTCTGGAACCTGTGAAATAAAAGAATACATGAGTGCAAGTCAACAATCATTGTTTTAAACAGTACACTGTAGGCTACCTGTACGTTTTCTTAAGCAAAATGCTTAACCTTTAATCTGCTCCATGTATGCAGCCTACAGGCTTAACACTTAACACTAATTGTTAAAGACAATGAATGTCTTACCGATCTCTGTGGTAGTACTTCAGTTGGACAAATGACTGTCCGTCAACAACATGGCGACATGTGAGAACCAACCGAGATGTGACAGCGACCCCAGAACCCCAGAACTGTCCGCTGTCAATAAAGCAAATGGTGGGGTATTTCTCAACCTGTGAAGGAAAAGATAGGCTAGAAAAATGGATGCCTGTCGCCACCTGGTGGACGTACACTCTCCGGGGATCTTGAATGTTCATGTAGCGCATTATGTTCCCAAGAATCAACTCAAACGAGCAAACAAGTGAGAGCCCTATCCACTCATTTGACTTCCAGCACAACGGGGATACTATAATGCCAACAAGATACACACAGTTGGCTTGTGGTAGAAAAAGCCCCCCACCTTCAGTGCCTGGCAGACATCGAGCATCTGTGAGAATTAGAGCGTTGTCTTTTCCTGAGAGGTTACTAACGATGCCCCTGCTAAGAGTGTTGATGAACAGGTCTGGGCAAAAAGCTCCAAACGGGGAGCCACACGCAATGACCTGGCATCCTTTGTGGAGGGCACGGCTCTGTGCACATGGTATGATTGCATTTGTCTTTGCACTGTCCGCAAAATCAACTTGGATTACTGCAAACCAGCTAAGAAGATGGGAGTCACTCGTCCCGTCGTCGTCTTCTTCACCATGAAAACGCCATTTATCTGATTTCTGGAAAGTTGTCTCGAAAGCCTCTGTGAACTGTGGACAGTTGACCAGCATCAATAGCTTAGCTGTAGCCCTATGTTGAGTTTCTGTGGTGGACACTTTATCCGAGCATTGGTTGGTGTCTCGATCCCGTTGTTCAGGAAGATCATAATGTATATATATGTTGGGGTTTACATGAAAACTCTGTGGTAACAGGAACCCGTGTTCTTCAGAAGAAGCTAATACTTGATCGTCAATAAAGCTGGAAAATGCGAGACCATGGCAAATCACCATTCCAGTTTGGCAACTGAGTATTACTCCGCTACAGCTCACGGGCTTCTGGTCAGAAAGAGGATCCCTAACTGTTACAACACAACATGACGTTTCTATCAATTCCATGGCATTGGGTTAAGCTGAATTTGATGCAATGTGCATTGTCTTTTAATGTGCAGATACTTCAGCAATGGCATACATGCTTCACCGCCGTGTTGATTTTAACTTCCTGGTTGTGTTTCATTCGACAAGGCGATGACGTGATTAACCAAGTGTGCGTTCAGGGAGGTGAACGTTTGATACGTTTAATAAACTTTTTTTTTTGTGAGTTGAAAGTCACGTTTCCTCAAAAAGGTTTAGAGGCTGACGTTTGGCAACTCGACCCTTCAGCTCCCGCCACAGATTTTCTACGAGATTAAGGTCTGGGGACTCTGCTAGGCCACTCCAGAACCTTAATGTGCTTCTTCTTGAGCCATTCCTTTGTTGCCTTTGCCATGTGTTTAGGATCATTATCATGCTGGAATACCCATCCATGACCCATTTTCAAAGCCCTGGCTGAAGGAAGGAGGTTCTCACCCAAGATTTGACGGTACATTGTCTTGGGGTCATAATTATGCAGCATTCCTCCTCCTTGAAACACGGCGAGTTGAGTTGGTGCCAAAGAGCTTGATTTTTGTCTCATCTTACCACAACACCCAGTTCTCCTCTGAATCATTCAGATGTTCATTGGCAAACTTCAGACAAGCCTGTACATGTTCTTTTTGAGCAGGGGGATCTTGCGGGTGCTGCAGGATTTCAGTCCTTTACGGCATAGTGTGTTACCAATTGTTTTCTTGGTGACCATGGTACAAGCTGCCTTGAGATCATTGACAATATGCTCCTGTGTAGTTCTGGGGTGATTCCTCACCGTTCTCATGATCATTGCAACTCCACAAGGTGAGACCTTGCATGGAGCCCCAGGGAGATTGATAGTTCTTTTGTGGTTTGTGTTTCCACACCAACTGTTGTCACCTTCTCACCGAGCTGCTTGGCGATGGTCTTGTAGCCCATTCCAGCCTTGTGTGGGTCTACACTCTTGTCCCTGACATCCTTGGACAGCTCTTGGTCATGGTGGAGAATTTTGGAATCTAATTGATTGATGGATTTCTTCTGATTGAGAGGGGTCGAATACTTATTTCACTCATTAAGATGCAAATCAATTTATAAAATGTTTGACATTTTTATGTTGTTATTCTGCCTCTCACTGTTAAAATAAATAAATCTACCATTAAAATTATAGACTGATCATTTCTTTGTCAGTGGGCAAATGTACAAAATCAGCAGGGGATCAAAATGTTTTACCTCACTGACATACATAGATACACACAATGTGTATATACAGTGTGTGTGTGTGTGTGTGTGTGTGTGTGTGTGTATATGTATGTATGTATGTATGTATGTATATATATATACACATATACACACATACATACATATACATACATATATATATATACATATATATACATTATACATATATATACATATACACATATATACACATATATATATACATATACACATATATACACACA
>JAODUK010085723.1:0-14719 GCA_027564635.1 Typhlichthys eigenmanni
ACACACACACATATGTATACATCGACTCACACTAAAAACATTAATGGGGCCAGGGCCTGTCTGCTGATGGTCCTGCCTCTGAATTATTTACCATTGGAAATGCAGGAACAATCTAATTGAGGTGAGCCAAACTTGAACAGATGAGGGTCGGCCTTTTATAAAGTAATATGCCTTGCTATAGCGTAGCCAAGCACTATGCCGTTTCATATCCTCAAATGATAGTGGCTGCAGCTGTCCACAATTAGCGTGGTGGAAATGAGTCTCCATGTGCTGTCTCTAGAGTATGTTGGAGCATGTGTAGGGGTGCATTATGTATATGTCTCCGCTGCCTGAAATTGTCGGTGGCAGGGCCTATCAGAAAGGTTTTTATTTTTTTGGTGCAAACTAAAAACTAAAATGTGAGTCTGTTTTGGTGTTATTCTTGTGCAACATTTAATCCGGCAGCAGATAAAAATTCCTTGGATATTGTTTCACAAGCATATATCGGCACAGGCATATCTCACAAATAAGACGTAATATAGGAATATCCCTCAGGTAGTAGCGTTCGCACCTCGTTAACATGGAGCCGGTAGACTACATTTCTCAACATATGACTTCAATAACAATATTTCCCACCACTGATGTGGTAGAATCGATTAAAGTAATATGAATCAAATATGAAGCGTTATCGACCAGGAATACGTGTTTCAGAGAGACTTGCTGTTTCTTCAAGCAGTTCAAATGATTACAAAGGTTTTTACTCCTCCCCCTTGTTTTCATCTAGTACTTGTATTGCGCTCTCATTGGCTGTATGTCGTCGCCGATGTCATTACCAGTCACAACATTGTTCATACTACAGGATTTTGACTTGCGATGCTTTGCAACGCCTCGCCGACATGTCGCAGACACTCTTAGCTCGCTTTGTAAGCAATTCACATTACACGATTTTCGCTCACGAGAGCGAGCTGTGATTTCCCTCAGAATTGGGGCTTTTGTCTTCGAGCTCACAAAACATGTCGGCGAGCCGAAAACTATGCTAAAATCGTGTAGTGTGAACCTGGCATAACATGTGAGTCTGTTTAGGTGTCATTCTTGTGCAACATTTAATCTGTCAGCAAATTCTTTGAAATGTCCGGCCAGCGGCGAGAGCGTCAACATGGCCGGAAATCATTCACAGTCTATGTGGAGCCAGCGTTCTCATTGTGACCCTGTTGGCATATATGGATACAAATAAGATAAAGTATGCCTGGACCAAGGTGTCTAACATTGTTTGCGTTCTTGGCGAGTTGCTGCATAGCCTAATATATTTTATATGATATTATATTTAGGAGGGAATTACATAGTATGCATTTCATTTAACTAATTATTATAATAGCGCAATGAAATCTGCAACTAGAACATACAGCTATGCAATTTTAGATGTTATATTTAAATAAAGTTAGCAAGACCATCAGTGTTCACCAATCTTTGTACAGCGTTGGTGGCCGGGCAACCAGGGCAAGTTTCGACGCTCTCGTCGCTGTGAACGCACAGTAAATAACACAATACATTTTGTGCTGAATTTTCCACAATGAATCCATTGCAGTGGGATGCATTAGAAGTAATCATGCTCTGTACTGTACGTAGAAATTCAACATCACGTAAAACATAATCATCACGTAAATAAACAATTATGCTGTACATTGTGACACAGCGCATTTTGTTCATTTCAGTAAAGCAATTGTAAAATATGTAAATGAATGAACATTTTATATCATAATTTACTGCCAATGCATATACAAATGGAAATTACATAAAGTGTGTACTATTCAAAACACAGGATGTGACCAGTCCTGTCTTGCATTCATAACAGCACACACACACGCACACACACACACACACCTATTAAGCATTCATATGGTATACACATACACAGTGTCCTTTTTTTAAGAGACATTACATTGCTTCCAGAACATTCCAGATATAACGTTTGGTTGAGTGATGAGATTTTGGATAGGGACACCGCCGTCGTGCCGACAGTGCTGAGATTTCATACTCACAGCATAAAATCCCACGTGGGCTCACTCACACACACACACACACACACACACACACACACACACACGCACGCACACACACACACACACACGCACGCACACACACACACACACACACACACACATTTCCTTCTTTGAAGTGCTGCATCACTAGACTGTAATGGAATTCTATAGCTGACTGCTGACTGGAGACTTTAGAGGCTGGATGGATGAGGGAATGCATGGAGGGAGGGAAAAATAGAAGAGGTGGGTAGAGAGTTGGGAAGGATTGATGGAAGTATTAAAGGTGGAATGTTATTATGTTTATAGGTTATAAGGACCATGTGGCCTAAATGTGTTGTGCATGTGTGTGTGTGTTTGTGTCGGTGACGGCATCATAATGGGGTATAGGTGTCCATCTTTTTCTGACGGCTGCTTTAGAAGCCCACCTTGTTCACAAGTTGAAGGAGGGTAGAAATGAATATGTACGCTCTCTCTCTCTCGCTCTCTCTCTCGCTCTCTCTCTCTCTCTCTCTCTCTCTCTCTCGGTCTCTCTCTGTCTCTCTATCTCAGCCATGACCCGTAGTGTTGTGCAATGCATTCATTACTGTAACGGCACATTGTGAGAGTTCTTGTGGTGTAATAAAAAAAATCATGTACATACACAATTCTTTGGCCTACAATGTGTGTGTGTGTGTGTGTGTGTGTGTGTGTTCACCTGTACAATATATGGAATGTGATAATTTGATTAAATATGTAGTACATGTATATGTATATTTATGCAACTGTTTTCGTGAAAACAACAATATACATGCAGAAAAATAGTCAGCTTGGGATCTGTGTGTACTGAACAACTGTACCTATAGCAGCAAACCAGTTGGTGAAACTTGATATGCAATTTAAGATGGATCGTATTTCCTGTTATTACGGTACTTTGAAAGCATTGCCAAAAGACAACAACACAAATATTGCGTCGAAGTAGCTAGCATGTCCTAGCTATTTCAGTGTGTAACTCATATTGCATATTAACAATGTGGAGAAGACAGAAACAGAACCTATAGCGAGCCTACTTTGGGAATTATCACAATGACATCACATTGTAAAGCTATGGGAATGTGTAGTGTGCTGACTATAATCCACACTTGAAATTCACAATTCTCTATGGATGACAATATTAGTTGCTTTCTAAACTCTATTCTATTAGTATTATGGTGAAAAGAAAAGCTAATTACTTTAGATATTCTAAATGATGCAGGATCATATTGTCTGAATGCAGCCAGGTATGGGCAGAAATACATCAGAATGTATTGATTGGCGTTAGGTTTGGACAAGCGAGGAAGGATCCGAGAGCGCTCACTAACAGCCCACGAGTGACCAATTTCCTCTGGCCAGAGGAGAATGCACCAGTGTCGACCAGGAGGGATCTTGGCCACGACAAGTGACTTAGAGATGGGGGCAGACCTCAAGAAGCAGCACAGACCTCCCAGAGGAGATAACGCATACAAACCTCTCAGACCGGACATTTTCCTCTGTTCTATGGGCATGAAACAGGTGCTTCTCGTTAAGCTAAGAGAGCCACTGGAAAAAGAAAATGGAGGAGGCACACGAGCGCTAGCTGAATAAGTACCAGCCCCATATTCTTAAGTGCTAGTGGGATTGATGGAAAGCCTGGAGTCGGCTACAGGGGTTTCATAAGGCAGTAACTCCTGAGGGTGATAAGGCTGTGTTCCAGAGAGCGAAGATCATGTAGTCTGCTCACAACGCAATATGATATTCGATGATGACGTTGAAGTCAAGCGCATTTCGAAATGGTGGTAGAACTAGATGAGGCGATCAAAACAATTGTAGCAATGCCGAATGGTTCAGCTCTCTCCAATAGTTTCAAAATTAACCAGAGGTCTACTCCAAGTAGGAGGAAACGATTGCGAACACTTCCCAATGGAGCGTGGCCAAACATATTCACAAACTGAATATGGTCTGGTTACACCACGCTAGCTTCATCATTGAGTTGCTGTAAGTGCATTGCCTTCCATGTTTCTGACTTCCATTCTCTCAAATTTTTGATACCTTTCTCTCTTAAAAGCATCTAAAAATAGACAACTTTTAAATAGCGGAATAAATAGAGCTAAGTAATACAGCTGAATGTGTTGAATATGTACTGTACATACAAGGATATGACCTAGATCTTCATTCCAGACTACCAGGCTGGCAACATAACTACAGTGACAACAGCAGTCGTCAACAACATACAGTACTGTATCTCTCCAGCTGCTTCCCAAAGTCCACATAAAACCAATCTCTACTGCTTCTAGTGTGTGTGTGTGTGTGTGCTGGCCTCTGCATCTGTGTAGTATCACTAAAAAATAATAATGGTTCAAGTTTACTTGGTAAAACTGTCATGTTCAGATGAAACATAATGTGATATTGATTTGACTTGGACAGTCGTGAAGCGTTGAATAAGCACGACATTAAGTAAATGTGGCATTTTATTTCAGATGAACATGACAGAATCAGGGCAACAAGATAAAGAGGTAGAGTGCAAATTTGAGGGATTATAAAGGTTTAAGAGTAGCGCTTGGTTGGATAGTAAAGAGGTAGAGTGCAAGTTTTAAGGATTATAAAGGTGTAAGAGTAGTGCTTGGTAGTCTAGTCTAGCAGTCTGGGTGGTCTTCTAGCTGAGGCCCAAAATAAATGGGCCTTCCTGTAAACATCCTTTTGTGAGGGCTAACCCCGTAATACTCCCAAATGAACTCACTGCAAATTGCTTTGGATTTTTTAAAGTGATAATTGTTCAAGTTAACACAGTTGTCTGCCACATTCTTTCCTGTAACACTTGTGTATTTCACACCTACTGTACTGGTGAAGCCAATTGAAAATTACATGTGCCACAGAAATGTTGTACATCTAGGTGAAAGTTGTTGGGGGGGGCTGCTCTGTAGCTGGTGCTAGCGAGCTATTTTGCCACATCCATGCGTAAGACCCATAGAATCTGCGATTTCCAAGGGGAGACACGTGTGTGCCAAGTTTCGTGCGTTTTCACCACAGGGGAACTCTCAGGGCCATCAAGGTGTTCAGTGAATACCCCAAATAAAATATAGTTTAGCCTAATATACAGTGTGTATATATATACAGTATATATGAGATGATGATGATGATACGGTTAAGCCTAAAGCCGCTCACGGGAGAGACAGGCCCGGAGCCCGGTATTGGAGACCAACATTCATTCGTATTCATGGAGATAAGGACCGCCCATGTGAGAGTACAGTTTTTTAGATGTTGTTAGTTCATAATTTAAGATGCTTAATCTGTTTGGCAATATTGTTGCTTGTCTGATGTTAATTGTCTGATGTTGAAGCAACAGGCAAGTTTGTTTTGCGTGTTTGTGGAAACCTAAGCCGAATATCTAGCAAATGGAAGCGGCTAGGGTGTGTTGGGGACCTGGGCAAACGGTGACCGGAGGCGGATGCACACTGGCAAAAAAATCGCGGCTGGGAAGGTGCGCCGCCCGTCGGTGCAGCCCTGGACGTTGCGATAGCAGTCAAGGCTTTCACGTAGGCAAACCTTTTAAGATCACCGGTTCTGATTGCATACTTTCGGCACATTTTGTCTTGATGTTGTGGTGACACTGAAGGCCCAGTGTCCAGGATTACGGTTCGCTACTGGTTTTCATGCATGTTTAGACCCATAAGAAAATGCTATGTGGCAGAAAAAGAAAGTAGAAAGAATAATCGATCGGGCCCTAAATATTTGTCAGTTGGGTCGAGAACCACCAGCTAAACAGAATCTAGGTGGATAGGTGGTGCGACAGCAATGAGTCTCCTGTCATTGGAACATCATCCATGTTTAGGTAATGTTCTGATTGGTTGAAGATGGTCTAATTGTTAGTAAGGCGTTCAAGCAAGTCACCATTAGCTAAAGGTGGTCCAATAGACCTTTTTCACACTGAAGTAGTGATACTGATGAGGATTTATTCACTTTTTAAACATGTACAAAGAGAACTACGCTTCCTGTTTGTGTTTCAATGATTGTCGCCTAGGAACCCTTAACGTGTTAACACACGTGAGAAACTCCAGCATGAAAGGAGTCCATTGTACCTCTGAGACATACAAGCAGACACATATACACAAATGCACGCACACACACACACACACACACACACACGCACACACACACACACACACAGTAATCTCCAGCATAGACAAGAGGTCACGATTTCTGTGTGAGTCATTGGTGTGACTTTAATCATTCCTGTCCATATTCAAGGCTTATTCACTGTTGTTCCATAGAGCAGAAAGAGGCAGCAACACCCTCCTCTCATGCCTGCATTGACGTGAGTGATATAGCCAGCCAGGGTTGGAGGTTATCTGCCTGTGTGTGTGTGTGTGTGTGTGTGTGTGTGTGTGTGTGTGCGTGTGCGTGCTTGCGCGCGTGTGTAGCTATCGGGAAATGTGTTTGAGGGAAATGACAGGTTGAGGCTGCCATGTAAAGAACCCGGTTAGCTTGGCTTCTTATCAGCGCCACACACACACACACACACACACACACACACACACACACACACACACACACACACTCTCTTTCCAACACATACACATACACACAGACAAACACATATATATCTCCCGCTCAGCAGAACAAAAAGTCTGCCTGATCTGTTGAGTCCATTTCTAGCCCGCTCAGATCTGGTCTGGTCTGCCTGCCCTCGCACAGCAACACACAAGTATTATTTTTAGGCCATCGCTTCATGCTAGCCTCGCAGGGCCAGCTCTCCATTATTTCCCGCTTAATACTGCCTGCCCTCTTTTCACTTCCGGCCTCTCCCTTTTGTGTCTGCGTCAGGCTCTGTGGAATCATGCGAGATGTGGCCCAGGGTTATGAGCAGATGTTTGTTCTGAAGACAAACAAGGAAGCTATTGAATGTGCTAAATGCTTGTGAAATCAGAAAGGATTAAAATGAACATTATTATTCCCTGCGGGGGAATTGGTCATTATGGTTACTGAGCATCAGCAAGTAGGTAGAAGCAAGATTTATAAAAAACAAATGCTAAAATATACCACAACCAGCTTTACTCGGCGGAGGCATTTAATTGAACAGCCAGAAAGAAAAGAAAAGAAAAAGAAACACGTGAAAAAAATACTGTTTAAGATATGGCATGAATAGGTCTACTGGGGACGGCAATGCTAATCTCATTACAACTAATAGCTTTAAATGCTGTAAACTTGCTAATGGGCTGGCTGTCAATTAATCATTAATAGCTCGGTAACAAGCTCATCAATGAATTATCACCAAACCACAACACCATAACAGCAAGGTTGTGCTCTATTAGCATCCAGGCTATCCTCCTGTTAGCATTCGTGCCACATCTGCTCTTGCATCTGTTTTGTTGAGTTGCCCCAGCTAACCAGAGAGCAGACTGACTAATCTCTGCATCATCTGGACACACAGAGCATAGTCACAGATGACGGTATCAAGGCCTCAAGGGGCTGCACATGATTTATGGGATGTCGAAGAGTCAAAAGGAGAAAAGATAGGTCTGCGTGATGCTTTGCCCCAAACGTGTGTGTCTACACCTCGCCTCCCCTTAACCACCATATCTATACCATCCCATAATGTGGCTATGTGCTAGTACTGTAGACAGTAACATAAGTCTTAAAAGCATCAACACAATGTATAAAAAATTAGAGGCAAATTTACAGTGTGGCTGCAGTAGCTCCAGGGCCGCTGCTGACCATTTGGGTGCCCTAAGGTCCCGATTACACCAAGGCTAGACCCGGCAGAAAAATGCAATCTTTCTTTAAACCTAATACATGTTTATTTAATTATTGTTACATATAGCTAAAACAGAGATAGAAAATAACAGTAGCTATATATTACACTCGATAACTATTGCTGAATACATGTGGAACACAGCAGACAGCAGCAAATCGGACAACTCGACATAAGCATAGCAACATATCATCATATGTGCCCTCCTGCCACTCTGCCTGACGTTTACTCCATGCCATCCAGAAAGTGTTCGCCGCTTGCCAAATCCCCACACAGAACTAGGGTTGCCACCTTTCATGCAAAAAAAAGTGCCCCTCCCGACCCACATTTTATGTACCCTAATCCTAATCCCTAGGTAAAGGCAGGTATAGATATTCTCGAGAACGCTTGCTAACTTCAAGATCAAGTTAAAACAATATCCCTCTGCAGCGCCGCCTCACACATTGAAACACATTGCGAAGCATAGTAGCCTGCGGTGCTAGCTACCGGCTGACATCGCTCTCTTTTTTCTCTCGCTCCCTCTTGCTCACTCTGCGTTCTATATTCTGACATATACTATACAGTATTTAAAATGCATTTTGTTTCTGTATAAATGCTCCAGCTGCGTTATGTTCCATCGGCTTGGAACAATTTAACATACGACAGCATATTTATAGAACTATACTGCACTGTAGCTATATCCTAGTATTGCTGTAGATGCTTCATGGATATTATGACCCAGTGATAGCCTATATGTGCGAGTTTCTTTTTTAATGAAATAAGTTAAAATAAGAAATTTACATCGCCTGGTACATCCTTTAGTTGTTTGATATATTTCATTTCCATTTAAATTACATTTTAATTCCTAATTAAATTTTGGTCCTGGCAAACACACACTCATTGAGATCAATGCTGTGTGTTTACCTAGCCTATCAGTTATATTCCGTCATCATTCCTGACCCAGAATACAAAGTACTCGAGTACTCGCTCAATTTCTCTGTCGGGTACTCGAGCAGTCAAAATGACTAAAATGCACATCCCTAGCGTTGCGTGTGTGTGTGTGTGTGTGTGTGTGTGTGTGTGTGTGTGTGTGTGTGCTTGTCAAAGGTATAGTTTACATTGGACTGACCCACTGGACTGGTCTACACAGTCTCAGTCACACTGGGCCAGAGCCTTTAAATCCTGATACCACACATTTTACATTCAATTTTACACAGCTTCTCTTTCCTCCTGTGTGTGCCGCGCTACTGTGTGTGTGTGTGTGTGTGTGTTTAAATGTCTGTTTGCATGTGCCTGTGAATTTGTGTGTGGGTTTATTGTATGTAATATTTTAATGACATGCACTAACCACACGTTCAGGCACAGATAGAAACACACACATACACACAAGCACACGCGCACTTGCGAATACACAAAAAGTGGCTCAGTGGAAGACTAAACCCTCTGAAAGGATCCAGAGAGATTAGTCAAATCAGAAAAGCGTTTTAGATACTTGCAGCTTTAACCATACAAGCCAACACAACACACATGCACACGCATAGTGTTTATGCATGTGTGTAGATGGCCATAGACCTATATTGACATTCTTTGTTTGTATCCTTCCTCATCTTCGGTATTATAATTGAGGCATTCCTGCTATCCACAGTCTCCTATTTGATCCCTTGGCATAGTACAGTAGACATGTATCCACTGATGGGGGTCCATTTCTCCATTTGGGTCTATATTTAAAACATTATAAATCTTACTGTGAGCTTGCCGTGCTGTGTGACTGGTTCTCATCTCTCTACATCTCATCACAAAACCTGATGATACGTACTGTATACTGTAGAAGTGATTAGTATGGAGCTAATACTGCGTGTTGTTATGTGTGAGCTGAATAGAGGAAGAAAAGATATATTGATCAAATACAGTGAGATTTACAGTAGCCTATAGGTACTGCATGGCTTAGACACCTTGCGAGAGGATGCTTACAGGAAATGCATTTGGGGATCAAACAACTTTCCAGTTTGTAGCCAAACCCTTACTACTCTAACCGACTGCAGCCCCTATCATTATTATTCACATGTAGACACCATAAACAGAGTCAATGTAACACTTTCATAACACATTTGAATTTCTATATGACGACTAGCCTATAATCAATAAGCATCACTTATGTTTTGTGCACTATCCCTCAGACCAATTCTTCTGCAAAGGCCATAACAAAGATGGCAAAGGTTTCTCTTGGTTTTGAAATGCTTTTATTCATTTCATATAATACTGACACATGTACTCAATAGCAGTTAACAGGCGTTTAAAAACACAGATATTAAAACCATTAGAGCGTTGATGTATTTTTTAGCCCAGTTTGTTTCATCGAACTGTTTTTTATTTTTATTTTTATATATATTTCATTTTTTTCTACACGTTTACATATTTGAATTTACCATAACATCTACTTGGTATTAGTCTAACCTCAATTCTGGAAATGATTTGTCCATTTTCTGAGATAAAAAAAACCTACAACAGTAAACTCACAAAGTTCTTGCTTGATTTCCATTAAATTAACAAACAAACAAACAACCAAACAAACAAACAAAAAAAAAGACTCACCTAGGTAAAAAAATGGCATGTGATAAGCAATAAACTAGTCAAGATAAAATATTTGTAGACTTAGAGAAGTAACAAAAACCAACAAAAAATATCAAATTAACTTTTTAATTTAAAGTGTGTCACTTGTGGGAGAGTCAAGAGTGTCAGGCTACATTATGTCAGCCACTCTGCAATCACCATTGATTTGGAGTCGAGTCAGTAACAAAGGACGCGTCATAAAAATCCATATATCGTTGTTCCCAGTGTGTACAGTATACGCAATGCAGCAACGCCATAGAATTCAGCTGTCAAAGTGTAGAGGTTGCCAGGTTGTGGAGGAGATGGGTTCTGTAGTCAACTAATTCCAAGTCCATTTCCTTCAATTTGTAGTTCAATTTGTCCTAGTTGTGGTTTGTCGCTGTAGTAAGGGATCATGAGTGATGGAGTCCTGCAGCCCCTCAGCAGTGTTTAAAGTCATGGCAGGCAGTGTTAAAGTCCTGTCTCTAGCCACCATTACGTAGATAATCCGAGAAAAAATAAACCAGTTCTGATATAAGTCCCGCTGTCTGGGTATCCTCACCATTGTGCTGCATAGACCCCTTCTCCATCGCCCCCATGCTCTGTTTCACATGGGTTGCTGGGACTATCGGGTTACCTGAAAGAGGAGGTAAAGAACAGGTCAGAATTGATGAAACAACAATACAAAACAACACAGAAACATGTTAGAACACCCTGCATCAATTAGGCAATCATTAGCCAAGATGATGATGATTGGAGAAATTAGTTAAGGCAGAGATAATAGAGGGAAGGGAGAGATTGCAATGTACAGCACTTCCACGTTCGGTTTGACAGGAGAAAGGGACTTTACCACCCTTTATGCAGACTGGAACGACCCATTGTTCCATGGGGAGATCCATAGATTTCACATTGCCTATTATTTCTCTCTCGGTTGGGTGTGTGTGCGTGTATGTGTGTGTGTGGTGGGGTGGGTTCATGAGTATTTGGAGTATATTACATGAATTCTCAAGGATTCGCAGGGTAAACTGACTTTCTTTCAGGCCATGCATAGTAGATTTATTTGTCTGAATGCTATGTTTGTCAGCCTGCTCAGCAAAATGCCATTGGTGATGCCCACTTAAGAGACCGGAACTATTCTATTTATGCTCCCATATAAATGCATTACAATGCACTTCGTTCTGAACCTTTGTTCAGTATTCTAATACATTTGGTGACGGTGTGTCACTAAAGCAAAAGGCTGAACAAGATGTCTTGCAGTAGTGCACTACGGCAAAGCAGAAGGAGCCATTTCAAAACAATAGTTCTCGTCACGGGAGCATTGGCAATAGTACGTTGCTATGGTCCTCTTCTCTACTAGCACAACCCTAATATGCAGTCTGAGTCATGGCAGCTAGCCCATGGCTTCTCACTGTCAGTGCCTGGCCCGGTGCCACGTCGGTTAGTGTCTTTGACCAGGCAAGTGCTGTAATCACAGTCTATTTTGTGCCACCGTTTTACTTGCTCATACAATACTTTGTGGATTATATCAAGCTATTGGGAGACATTTTGTCTCTACAAAATGACTCAATTGCTGCATAACCGGCACTGCTCGGGAGTGGAAAAGACTGTTCTTTATATTACCTGCCTGATATTCTCACCAACAGGCTGTTTGGTGTCCTTGATGCTGGGCTTACACCCAGCAAAGTTTGTTAGATGACTAAAGTTTCAGACTGCCGCACATTTAAAACCGAACTAGCAACGTTGCATGTTTTTTAAGTTGTAGAGGTGCACACTATTTTTGACTATGGCCATGAATCATGTTGCATTTCACACTAAATGACTCAAGCAACTTTTAGGTCATCTCTCTGAGCATTCATATTTCACATAATGTAGGCTGTCAATCATTATGACATTGCAGTGCCTGCATACTGAAACACACTGGTGCAAAGCACCATTTCTACAGAACTGTTAACTTACAGTATATCCTACTATATACATTACCTATTCGTAGGAAATACATACAGTGTAGCCTTGCTGCAATGAAGCAAAAATGGGTTCTAACATATTTTGTATATTGTTTTGTTTAGTCCATTAGTTCTTGACAGTGTCAGGTTATGAATCACATGGTGGTGCATTGCACAGAGGAGCCAGACACCTAAACACTGTTGAATGTTGTCTGATTGTTTTGACAAAGCAAAGGACTCACTAAAGAATTCATTGTGATGGGAACAAGCACAGACAGTCATGATATGGTTCCGACGTTGGAAATCTGTTTGCAACAGTGAAATCGCTTCAAAATGTCATCGGGTTCAGGCTTGGCATTAGTCTTTCCCCCCCCCCAGTGGCCACTGGTCCATTCACCTTCGCCCCTTGGCTCTGTGCACACTGTGATGCGAGCCAATCCAGCCCGGGCGTCAGCCAACACAGTGTGGGGGCCAGACATCACCTAGAGAGCTTTGCAGAAGCCTTTCCTCTCCGTGCTGGCAGCTCCCATAGAGTCTACTCTGCTATATCTGTAATTTCAGTGGCTCCAGGCTTCCGTTTCTGGGCCCACTCCCACTGCCTTTAGGCTTCTGCCCCTGTGCCTGATCAAAGAGTCTGCAGGCGTCTGTCCTCGAGCCAGTTCACTATGCATGAACACAGCTGCCTCCCTGCGCCCGCCATGCTTTCAGACACTAACTCAAAGTCCCTTTAGGTGTTCATCCTCTTGCCTGTTTAAATATACCTAGGTGGGTGTTTATATTTCTATAGCCGAGAATAGCACATTTGAAAATAACAATGCTTACCGGCTCTGCTAGTATTTATTTCTACTCTATGTGTACTGCTCGGCCCTTAATAAATGTCAGGCTAGTGGATGCCACAAATGTGTGACACACTAAATAAACAGTACAATCCCAATGTCCTCATTTTATTTTTAATTTGTCTGTTTACCAAAGGAAGATACACAATTAAGTGTGGTGCTTCCAAAAGCTACTGTTGGATGGTGCATGCTAGCCACAGAGGAACAGTATACAGTACAGTAATAGACAGGAAGCCGCTCTACATTAAGTGTGCATGCGTGTGTGTGTTTGTGTGTGCGAGAGTGTGACAACATGTGTGTGTTCGTGTATGGGCCTGTGCGTGCATGCGTGTGCATGCATGCGTGTGACCGTGCGTGTGTGCATGTGCGTGTGTGCATGTGTGTGAGCGTGAGCGGGCGTGTGCGCTAGAGCGTGCATGTGTGCACATGCCTGTGAGAGCGTGCGCGACAGCTTGGCATTTCGTGACAGCGCTGTGGCTCGGCACGGCGGCTGCCTCTGCCTGCTCATCCATATGATATTATTTGGCATTGATTGAGCTGTCTTTCAGGCCCTCCTTCTCTCCTCCCGCTCTCTCCGCCCACGCCGCTGCATCCGACTGGGAAGCACGGCGCGAGGGATACGGAGAGCGAGAGAGAGAGAGAGAGTGAGAGAGAGAGAGAGACAGAGAGCCTTTTCCTTTGACTCCCTGGGACTGCCGGGTGCCCCAGCACACACGGCAGCTCTACACCGACAGCTCCCAGGTTGATGTTAGCTCCTTAGCTTTTATTGTCACTCGTGTCCCCCTCTTCTGTATACGTTTGACCAGGGGGATTTTCCTTTAGCAGTTTCGTGTCAATATCTACAGCCCTTGTCTGCCTCCTCGCTGCTGACCATTTATCTCTCCCCCTCTCTCTTTTCTCTCACTCTCTCCTGCGCTCTCTTTATCGTCAATTTCAATTTACGAGCAGGTGTTAATGGGACTATAAGAGAGCACTCGATGCTATTGATCTGGACTCCAGCGCTTCCTGACCTCAGCACACAACACCAGAAGGGGAAAAAACATGTTTCATTATCAGACAAATAGAACATCAGGCAACACACTCATTGTGTGTACACACACACACAGCAATTGTTCACAGATCGTCATTCTGAGACCTGTACGTGAGAGACTGCAAATGTTTGTGCTTTCTGTATGAATCACAGAGTCCACGTTGAAACTCCACCCGGCGGAAAGCCTCTCCCATCGCTCTCTAACAGGCCATGAGATTACGTCCCTGACCCTCTCCGAATACCCCTCCCCATGTTCCAAACGCATAAGCACCGTCCCTGTGAACACCCGATTGAGCCGGCCCTTTGCTCAGGCCTGCGTAAGCCCGTGTAGTCCATGAAGTGCACACTTTCTGACGTTCCTTTCCTCCTCTTTGTCTTGCTCCCGTGTGGGCGGTGAGTCGGAGTTTCCTTTTGCATTCTCAAGCAGCCTGTCTCAACTCTTAATTGGGCTCGGGCCAGCGCCGGAGAGGCGATGCGGGGACGGGACAGGAGGGCTGGGAGGGTTGCAGGGGAGAGAGAGAGAGAGAGAGAGAGAGAGAGAGAGAGAGAGAGAGAGAGAGAGAGAGAGAGAGAGAGAGAGA